>JAGXCT010034405.1:0-37681 GCA_022495035.1 Philopotamus ludificatus
CAGATGGATACACGTCCATGTTAGCTTGGATTATCATTACATGAAACCATGCGGCTCATAAAGTGATAATATTATACAAATTTAGTTTTTTGTTGCGATAAAAAAATGCCATTTATTTCTGCTTTACCTAATATTAATAATATAAAATATAATAAAAGTTCTATCTCATCTAAATATTTATTTATTATTTCGATTGTTTATTCCGTATGCGAACTATAAACCAGGTTTATGGACTTGTAGTTAACAACAATCTATTATGACAGTGTAAGTTAATCGCGACTGAGCTAAATTATTAAAATGATAAGTTAATCTTTCCTCGAAATATATGAATTCTAGGAATTTTAGAAAGAGGGAAACGTTAGTGTGAGATCCGTATATTTAAAAATTCTATATTATACATTTATATGAATAGATAGCGCTTTAAAATTAATTCTAATGCCATCTATCTAAATAAATAGATAAAATAAATTAATAGTTTTATTGTCAAGGGACTAAAAATGATTCTTAAATTATTTCGATAGTATAGCTATATCTTCATGGCATCGTTTAATTTCATGTATTCCGGATATCGCTGGATTATAACCAATAAATCAGGGGATTTGCGCATAAATAAAAAATAAACGGCGCGTTGAACGTAAACATATCATTTTTTCAGCGTTAAGTCCACAAAATAAGATCACACGTGAATATAATAAAAAATGTTGCCATTAATTCTGGGAAAAGGTGAGCTCCTTGAATTTATATCCTGATTCCTTTCAGCGTGCGGCAAGAATGATAGGGCCGGATAAATGGTTGGATGTGTCGATAAGTTACGCGCTCTAATCCGGAAGACCTTTCATAACGCGGTTTCTTATCGGCGAACAATGATCCTGAATGTGCGCTTGTGTGCGTATGTAGACTGAAATATTGATGGGAGACTTTTGGTCTAAATCGATTTTTTTCAGCAACCTTATCAATGATTTATTGAAGGGCGACGGAGACGCGTGGGGTTAAGTTTACAGATTTTTTTAGCAAGATCAGTTAAAATGACTACCCTTATAGTTTTGTAATATTTTAAGAAAAAAAATAACAAATTAACAAATAAAATAATATAACAATAATATTTTTCATTTTTTTATATAAAAAATTAGATTAGGTAGCACAAAATATGTACAAAAATTTTAGAATCTATAAAGCTGATCGTTTATTCGTTCCACATGCTTACGTCTCACCGGTGAGTCGCTTTTTTTAAAATTGAGATATTATTATGCAAAAAATATTTCTACGCTATTTATTGATTTTCTATTGTTTCTAAATTTGCTAGCTAAGGCTCTTAAATTAAATGCATATACATTTTAATGATTTGGGTAGGAAATTGATAATAAAGTCTTAGTAATCGTTCTTAAAATCTTAATCCTAAAAGATGGAAAACCAGGAGGTACTCACAATTTAATTGTAATATTTTATTGTATTTCATTTAGGTCTAATGAATTAAATCATTAGTTATTCGAATATCTGGCTATATTAACCCATTCGCCACGGTGGCTCGAAAACAACCGGGTCGTACGAAGGGGGTCTCTTAGAAACCCCAAACCTCACCCAATACCTTGTTTTTTTAAATGGTTTATTCTAAGAATAAAAATGATTAATCATGATATGCTTTTTAACTAATTAAAATGACAATGCTCTCGGCGATGTCTCGCCACAGACTGAACTCTCGTAGCACTCCCGTGGCACATGGCACATCGTACTGGATGCGAGCGAGAAAAAACATTGCGCACGTGACAACAGAAGCGTTTATTTTCGCAATAGCAGACAATAAAGGAAAATGATTATTTATAATATTTATTCTTTAGACTTTTTTAGACGAATACGAGAATGTTGTTATTCAGAAAAATCAAAAACTTGGGAACCGTAATAGACCTCATCGGCACGGCTAGGTTGATAGCATTGTTAAAATATATATAGCCTTATATCTTGCATTAATGTGGTTTTTATCTAATACTATATTGAAAACTCTGGAATTTTTTTTTAAATTTTATATAAATTAATAATAAAAAAATACTAGTAATTTTATATTTTAACAATCGAATAGCTCGTTTTTGATATTGATATAAAAATTATTTTATAATTTATTATAAAACCTCCTTCAATTAATTTTTAGAGAGCTTTTTTTATAATGTTTTATTTATTTGAGCAATTTCGTTGCGGTCCATAATCATGGTCGCCGAACAGTGGGACTGAGGATTCCGCTTTAATAATCCAGTGTCCCATTTGTAAAGGGGTCCAACGGAAGTAAGTGTTGAATCCTAAAGATGACGTCACGGCCATTTTCAGCCCTTAAAATGAGCAATAAAACCCTTTGAAACGACTCCGCGCCACTAAAGCCGAAGGCGTCAGGGCTTAAGCCGGAGCGTGGGGGTTTCAAAACAATAAAACCGCCGATGAGCACTTTGAAATAAATAATTAATTAAAAAAAATAATAATAACGAAAAAAATAGCCAATTTTCGTAAGGACATCGTAACCGTAATTTTTATCGGCGTGTTTTCCCGAAGATAACCGCACGGGTCACCGTTAGCGACCTTAACCTTTGGCTCACCAATGGAAATATTCATTTATGCTAATAATATTATATATAAATATATGTTTATTAAATGTGATATTTTATTTATACGGCCACCTGCGATTTTTGCGTATTTTCAACGATACAAATTATTTCCACTGCGGTGTAATAATAAATTTTCCAAAGTACACATTACCGAGATGCATTTTAAGAATTTCCAGATTTAGCTTTTCCATTTTGGCCGGTTCTGGTTCATAGCTGGCTGGCACGGGGTTAAAATAGGTTCGGTCATGGGAAGGGTAAAAGGCAAGATTAAATTTTTTGGTTGAGAAAAGGCGATATAAACCCGTATGTTATTCGAGTGCTCTACGTGGTCTAGATGTACGAGATCGAGACTTTCCAATTTAGACATGTGTACTAAAAATCAATGTATATATATTTTATGAAGAATAACATATTCAAAGAATATAATAAAATTAAAAAAATGGGAATAAAAATGAAATTTGATATTTTAACCATGAGTAAATTATATATAAGCTATATTATAAGTATGTGTTTCCCAAAGGGTTGGGGTTTGCTATAAGTATAAAAATATTGGTACACGTTAATCAATTTAGTTATTTTTTAAGTCAACATATTAAAGTTTATTATGCAAAAATAATGAATAAAAACGACAAAGAACGGAGCCGATTTTAAGCTACAAATGGAATTATACCACTTTCAAAAATTACAAATAATAAAATCAATTGCAACTCTAAATTCATATTTTAATGAAAACTGTGTTGAGAATTAATTTCAGATTTTTAGTTTTTCATAAAAAACATTATTTATTTATAAATACCAAGGTTTTTATTTTGAAAGTAGACAGTTTCCAATTTTCGAAGCACTTTAGACGAATACGTTTAGTCCCGGCAACGATTCTGATTTTGTCTTCCCAATGTGGATCTATATCCGGGAAATACGAAGACTGAGGCATCATAATTATCTGTTTTTGGGCTAAATTAATTCTAATTTCTAAAAATAGTATTTTTTATGAGTATAAATCTAATTTTAATACTAATGCTAGGATACGTTAAGAAAAATCATGAGAATTGCACTTATACTGCCCGTATTTTTTTTATTGCAAGTATTTTTTCCTTGAATAAAAATGACTTTTAAGAAGCTATATTAAATGTAATTTATTAAAAACTATAAATAAAATTGATGAAGCATTTTTAAGCCATTGACAGCTAACGACACACTGGCGTGTCGCCTGCTTATTCATCGCACACGCTAGAGACACGTGCTGGAATAACTCAGTAAAAATATTTATAGATTTATATTAGAGTGTGTTCATTCAATTCGTGGAAAAATTTAGAACCTATAAATTTCTTAAGTAAATATAAGTTTAAGCTATATTTATGCCTTAGGAAATTGCTTTTTCGATTTATACATAAAAAAAATAGATTTATATATTTTCAAAATGAAAATACTTTACAAATTTTGCCATGTTTATAAAAGTTTTTCTCTTAACTATGGATCTGAAACAGTATGAATTTTTCAGATGTCTGAACAGATAAAGTAAAGCATAGAGCAGGGATAAGCAACCAGCACGCGGCCCGCCACACTTTCTCGTACGGCCCTTCAAAGATTTTACATTTTGACTGAAAGCGATAATTGATGGAGTCAATATCTGTAAATATATGTCAATTAATGGCAAAGAAGCAATGTTTAAGTTGTCATTAGCCTAGATGTGCCGATGGGGTATATTTGGTACTCCTAGTTTTTGATTTTTCTCGGATAATTCTTTTTATATGAATTTTACATCTTACAAACTATTTTTATCTGTTTAAAAAAGTCCAAAAAATAAATATTATAAATAATCATTGACTGTCCACGATTGAGAAAAAAATAAAAACAACAATATTTGTTTCTGTAGTCACGAGCGCGATGATTATTTTCGCTTCCATCCGTAACGATATGCCAAGTGCAAGCGAAACGTATAATAGTGACACGTGCCACGAGAATTTAGCTGTCGGTCTATCAATGGCGTGTCTTCAGTGTACGGCGGGATATCGTCGGATGCGCGTGTGAATTACGCGTCTTATTGATTAGTTGAAAAATCCAAAATATCGACCAAATTATAACTATTTTTATTCTTATATTAATCTATTTATAAAAAGTCAACTTATTTATAAAGAATTCATCAATATCTTGAGTTGAAATGCCTGGGGTCTATTTTTCCTTATAAATATACGCCCTTTGTGGTTGGTTTCGAGTTGGTAACAGATCGTTTAAAAGAGCAGAATCTGTAAAATATTTTATTAATAAATAAAATATATATAAATTAACATTAATGTTTGAGAAATGTAAAATATGAGTAACGTAAAATATGCCTTAAAATCAACATGCAAATGTTGATTTCGAGCCGCCGTGACGGATCGATTAGATAATCTTTATCCACATATATCTTGCGCCGTTTTATATTAGTATAGTATTTATATTAATGAGTGTTTTATTTTTGTATTTTTTTGCAAAACATTTTTAAATTTGTAAATGGCCTGTTGTAAAAAAAGGTTGCTCACTCCTGGCATAAAGGCTGTAGTATAACTCTTTTAATACTGGAATAGTTCTTATAGCATTTGAACTCATTTTTTTTAAAGAAATATTAGTCATAGATGTATTTTAAATGTAGTTGTACTAAGGACAATCAAGATGTAAGTTTCTGCGATCATTTTTTAATGGTTACCCAAAGATCTGACTTTATCAACGATTTTTACAAGTCGTCCTGATTTTAGTGTATTTCTTAGAATTATGTCACTCAATTTAAATATTATAAATTAAAATTAAGATTCAAGTATTGAAGCAATGCAACTTTTGGTGTATCTTTCTATAGTTTTGGAGCATCAGGATCTCACTTTGATCTAATGTTTGAATGATTTGATTAACTATGATTTAATTTTCAGTAGATTTTAGATAATTAAATACTGCAACTCATTCATCAGCGTAATTTATGACAATGGTTTGGGGGAGATCGATCCTCCTTGTTCAGGACAGTAATGGACAGGACAGAGTTAACCTCCATGATCGTCAACGTTATAAAAATAATTCTGTTTAATACAAAATTGCTTTATATTTTTAACGAAAGAGTATATATTAGGTAAAGTCAAAAGAAATGTCATTTTTTCTTTGCCGTTAGTTTACCTTGGGTTGCCCTCGGGTGAGCACGTCAAGGTTGGTGTCATTTTGAAGCTCTGTTTTTTGTCTTACTTTTTCACATGTTCTCATATTTTTTTTTACCCATAATTGAAAATGTCCAAACTTCCAGGGAGTAGGCGAGGCACATTTGCGATCTTGTTTACTGTTTTTGTTCGACAATGGATTAAAAGCAAAATAAGCTACCCAGAGCATTTGTGATACATATGGCGACATATTGAATAGTCGAAAATGCCATAGATGGTTCAAAAAATTCAAAAGTGGAGATAGAAAATTAAACGATAAACTAAGATCAGTAAGACATTTGAAATCGAGCGATGACGCGTTAATTCTCTGGTAGAATCTGATCCTCGAAAAACAATAAGGAATTGTTATGAACATCACGACATCCCCTGGTCGACGGCAAAAACCATTTGAAAAGACTTGAAAACAACATAGACGAAATTTGGGTACCACACGAACTGCTTATCGCCGACGGCCTTGGAACAACGGGTAACCATTTGTTCATATGTATAAGGTATGAAACCGATCCATTTTTGAAAAAGATCGTTACTGTGGATGAGAAGTGGGTCCTCTACAACAACCCGAGAAGAAAGAAACAGTGGCTTTCTTCAAATCAAGTACCTCAGAGGTTCCCAATCTTTTTCGGTTTGCGGCTCCCTTAAAACATCAGATTTTTCCGCGGGTCCCTTAATACATTTTTTCAAAATTTTCTACCTTCTTAAGAAAAGCGAGCGCAAAAAGATGGCGGAAAAAATTTGAGAATTGGGAATTCTAACAAATTTGTCTAATTGTTTAATTGAATATTTTTCGTGGCCCTTATGACGACACCGCGGCTCACACTTTGGGAATCCCTAAAGTACCTGTTTCTACCCCTCGACTGCCATTAACCTTGAAAAAGGTCCTTCTTTGTGTTTAGTGGGATTTTTTTAGCCTAATTCACTACGAACTATTAAAACCTGGCCAAACTGTCACAGCAGAGCTATACTGTGTACAGTTAGATAGGTTAAAACCGGAAATGTTAAAAATAGCTTTTGTTTAAATATTTTTTTTCACCAAATAAAAAAAAAATGACATTTCTTTTGTCTTTACCTAATATATATAATATTAATATATAAGGGGTGATACCCTCCAAGTGAGTATATATAATTTTATATCATCGTAGGTATCCGAGGGGGGCTTTTCCGTGGACATGTACGGCTCCCCGAATGTTTTGCGTTTCCAAAACATTGAATTTAAGATTCTTTTATTGCGTTTGCGGCAAAAAAACCGCTTGCCCAACCCGGAGGAAACAAAGATTTACGATTTACTCCCAAAAACGAGCAAGAAGTGGAGAGGGAGAAGAAGCGCCGGATTATAATGACGTTGTTTGTGATGAAATATATTAAATTTTCTGCGAATATAGAAGGGAGACCGTGGCGTGGGGGTGGGCGGGGGACGTGCAGAATCCTCATATCAATTGATATAACAATGTGTACATGCGTATAAATTTTTGTCGGCAGCACAAAAGATTTCTTTTTATATGAATACTTGCGCGCACTGGGGATGATATATCGAATGCGTTTAGCCGAGGACCGAAATGACACATTCATAAAAATAAGCTGGCTCGGCATTATAAAATATTCAACTATTATTGCAGATATGAGTGGCTCGTAAAAATATTTCCGAATAATAACATTTTTTTTTTCCGGAAAAAATGCGTAATTTTCGTTGCGCGAATTTGATTGTATCACTGCCAGAAAAGTTTTCAGTACACATTACATAGTGTTTTTTTTTCGGGGTATAAATTGGCAGATGAGTGAGATGGAGGAGTGGGGGGAGGCGAGCGGGTACTTCCGGCCGCGAGCAACCGCCAATTTGTACCGGAAGCGTGGTACGTACGAACGCGAAGAAAGCAGCCGTTGCGAATATAAATCTAATTTCAATGCAAAATGATGGCAAATGTGATCGCTACCATGGTATGACCGATTTTATGCTCAAATTATGTTATTGCATCATTTAATTATTTAATTTTAGCGCCATGTTGAAGAACAGGGGCCGGAAAATTAATAGTTTGCTGTAAGTTTAATTAAAAGCTCAGGAATTATAACCATTCATTAAGATAAAAAAATATTTTAACCATGATTATTTAAATTATAATGTTAAAAAACTATGTTTAAATTATAATTACAACGCTCTGTAATTTATATATTAAACTTATTTCATTAAATTCCGCGAGTTCTATCCTTTTGCTTTAATTATTCTTACTATTTATTTTTGCTATACATAAAATAATGTATTTTACGATTTATCAAAAATGGATATAAACTCTTTCCACGATTTACGTAATATTTTTTTGAGTATGTAAAGCAACAACTTTAAATACTTGGTGAAGTCAAATATAGTGAGATAGATTTAATTAATAATTAATTGAATCCAAGAATTGTCTATTGATAAGGTGACTTAGTTAGACACCTAAGATGACTTAGTTAGACACCTTAGATAGGGACTTTGTGACCGAAGATGACTTAATTAGACATGTTTCAAAATATGAATCAAATCAAGATAGTAAAATGAAATCCTTCAGTGAATCTGATGAATCATTATTGTTGATTGTAATAAAAATAGACGTAGCTCAACAATTGGTCAGAAAGTAGAAGATATTGTGTTAAACTATTATCTAAATATAAAATATGCTCTCAAAACCTAAAGGGACATGCGAAAAACTTGTGCAAGGTATTATGAAATATACATTTAAATTAAAAAACATGGATAACGGATATTCTAATACTAAAAAGGATTCAACATAACACAGGTTATTAATTTATTATAAAGTATTTTGATCGGTTCTTCTATATGATGATAAAAATAATAATAATTTCGTAACAGTTATATAGCAAAGGGTTAGAATTTTATGTGACTATGTGATTATCTGAGTATTATTTATAAAAAAAATTACGTATTATACCAACTACAATTTTGTAATGTTATCTTAAATATTTATTTATTTTACGCTGGTTTTCCTGAACGAATACTCTGATTTATTATTAAAGCAATGCCTGCATTTTCGCGGTTTTATCTTGCTTATATTTGAATTTTTTGTCTTTTTTTTATGCGATTTTCATTTAAGATGATTCTTACTGTAAATGCTAATATAAGAAATATAATTTATAAGCCATACGTGATATAAATATTTTTTTATATTAATTTTACTATGAAATAAATATTAATATGATTTTTTATTAAATCTTACTAAGGAAAATTGTTAGTATAATTTAATATTTTGTCAAATAGTATATTTTATAAAAACGAAAATGAGGCAAAAGAAAAACCTGTCTTCCCCAATGAAAATTCTCTTCTCATTCTCCCATCTTTCTATCAATTTATTATTACAATTGCAGATAAAACTTTCTTAACTTTGAAGCAAAAAATACATTAGGGAAAGCCTTTGACTGCTGTATTGCATATTTTTTTGCACTTTATCGACTGAGAATTAAAAAAAAATATAAGGGCTCTCTGATGTAAACTGGCTAGAACAAAACTTAATAAAAAGAAAAAGGGAAGTAACCTGCATGTAAAAGAATAATACACACGTTATTCTTCAGTTCCAAGAATTACAATATATAAATACGTCCTAATTTTTGCATCAAGCCTGTAGGAAAATTATTTTCCTGTTGACATGTTTACATTAAACTAGAAAATAAGCTTTAAGATTATTTAATAAAATAAACATTACAAACCAATAATGAATATCCGAGTATCCGAGAAAATAGCAAAAGAATAAAAGCCAATCATTTATAAGTTATAAGTCCTACAACACCTTCTTTTTGTCAATAATTATTATATATGATATTTAGTTTTTTTAAGTTTTATATATTTTTAAAAAAAAAATCATTTAAAAAAACCAATCTAATATTTATAGTAGAACATTAAATTATAGATATATTTTTTGTTTTAAATAAAATATTTGAAACTTAATCATCCGTTCAATTATCTCTTATATTTTATAAGTATAGTTGGGTCTTTTTGTTGCATAATATTCTAATGTTTGTTTGAATATAATAAAAATTAATATATAATTGAATAAAATCGCGATTTTCCGAGTATCAAGTAATACGTTTTCCCATCCGTTTTCGTATCGGCCGGGTATATTAGTCATACTTGCGATATCATATGTCAAAATTTTCATTTTTGCAGAGGTGGGGATGAAAATAATGGTTCCGCGATATGAAAACACAGCACTCGCGAAAGTGCTTATCTACCCTTTCATTTTCAGCGGGAAATTTATTGCAGTCTTGTGCAACGTCCGGGCGCCATAAATTCATAAGCGCCCGCTCTCTTTACATATTCCATAAATTCGTAATGAAAAACATGAAAAACAACATATACGTACGTACGGACAGAGACAAAAAATGCAGGCGGGAAATCAGATTTTTCCGGGAATTTCCCCAAACGACAGTTGATGAAGGCCACGGGTCACCGGGACCCCGGGCACCTGTGTCCCGGTCGATAACCAACGGGAAGTTTTGTATCATTATTCCATGTGTCCAGGACGCTTTTGTGCGTGGCACGCATCGGGGATGGGTTCAATCAAAACTTGAGGATCAATTGGCTGAAAGTTTCAGGATTAACAGGCGACGTCGTTAAAATTACATTTGAAAGTTAAATTAGTTAAAAAACACCCCCTGCAAAATTGCATATCTTGTATACATGGATTCATAATATCAAACTGGATGATTATTGGGATGATTTCTGCAGTTTATGTGCGTAACATTCATATCCATATACGCCATGGATGTGTATATATATCTTTATTTTCAGATGAGTGAGCGAGATGGAAATTTATCGCTTTTTTGTCGGAAATAATTTGATTTTCATTCACATACATTTTCTTAATAAATACCGCTGAAGCCAACACTCTGGCCGTATTTCCTGGTTCCGAATAAATTTTCCGATAACACACATCTTCCAGGGGCGAGGAAGCTCCAGAAGGACGAAGAGAGGCCAGAGCCAGAGTGAACGAGAGAGAGAGGGAGCAAGGGAGGGGGTAGGTTCCCAGTTTTATGAGGGGCAAGTACACGGGAGTGGGGGCACTTTTACGCCACTGAACGTCGCCGACACGTTTCGTTTAAATTATACAATTTTATATGGATACCTTCTAAACGTAGAGGATTTGCTTGCGAATCGTGTGCGGAGTATGAGTGATTGTGGAGAAAAATATTTTGGAATGTAGCGAAAGATAAATTTTGAGACACGGTGGAAATTGCTATGATTTGTTTGTGGTACATGGCGTCGTGGTTATGGTGGATTTTAAGACTTTTTAGAGAATGATGGAGTTTTATTTATTTATAGACCCTAATAGTTTATAATGCGTTTAGTGAAAGTAATTTTAAAAATATCTAAATCAAGAAAGTATTTTTATTCTTCACAAAATATAAACAATATATAAAAAAAAGGATTTTAGATTTTTAAAATTAATATTTAATCTATCCTCTTTTTTAGTTCAGAAATGCTTTAATCCTGGTGGGAATGGTATCCAGGGGCGGCTCGTGACTTTAAAAACAGGTGGGACATGATGAGGTTGAAGTCACCCTCCCTTTTTTTCAAAAAAAAATAACTGTATATACAGGTTTTTTACGTTGCAAATAGACAATAGAAAATATACGTAAACAACCTGTATTTTTGTAGAACGAAGAAAATGTTAAGAATTATCAAATTTTTTATTGCGAAATTAAACAAAAATAATTTTTATTTACATATAAACTTTAAGACAAAAATATTTTCCATGAAATCAGTTTAAAATGATTTTTATAAATATATAAAAATAAATTATACAAAACTTTAACTGCTGTATGCAAAAACTCCCAAGGGGCCGATCATCGACCTCAAAACTTTCATCAAAAAAAAATAATGCTAAATATATTTATTTTTATTTTATATAAAAATGCTCAAAACCCCTGTCTAAAAAACTGATTAGATTATTTACAAGGTATTAAATAATTAAAGGAGCCTTTATACAAATTTATTAAAAAAAAGTTTTATAGGTTCCTGGAAGAGTTCATGATATATGCTAATTTTGCGAAACAATACTAATTTTCATTGTTTCAATGAACATTTTTATTTTATTTTTTCATATATTGACTAAAAACCATTTTCTATTTTCATTTCCAATTAATTTCTTTACATAAAATAATTCATTATTAGGTTAAAAATGATTCAAACTCTACAAAAATATTGTTTAAAGAATAATTATTTTTTTCTTTTGCTTGTTTATGTTTTTATTCAAATATGAATATTAGTTATTATAATACATTCTACAGTGAGGGCCCTACAAAATGAATTATGTTTTTAAACAAATGATTAGCTGAGATAAAAAAAAATTAAAACTATTGTTTTTTACCAAAAAATTGCTTGATTCTTCGCATTAAATAAAAATATAAAAATATGTATGTATTTTTCACAAAATCAAATGAAAATCATTTTTATTAATATTTATTTATTTGAACTCTTGTCCCCAAAGTGTATGAAATACGGTTGCACGAGCTTTAGAAAATTTTGAATCGGAAATCGATCGAATTACGGATACTTTAAAAGATTTTAATCAATCAATTGATGATGATATTCAATTCTAGAAAAGAGAAATACAAAATATAGTCAACAAACGTTGACGGTGTCGTTTATTTTTCGGATTAAGTCGGAATATAGACCAAGGGGCATATAAAGCTCTGCCCCAAACAGAGCTTTATGCAGCAAATGAAAAGCGACCTTCTGTATACGGTAATACAGAGCTTTTCTCTTTACCTCCACTGACTGACAAACAATAACACTCGTTCGCATCGGATCACCAGCTAAACTGAGGCTAGCGACCACGTGTCTAGGGCGTATAGAAACCTGCCCTGAACAGACAACAAATAATAAGCGAGGTTCTGTACTCGGTACTTCGGAACTTTTTTCTTTACCTCCATTACCTAGCCAACTAACAACACTCGTTTTCATCAAAGCTGGTGACCACATGACCAAGACAGGGCGGATTCAAGAATATGGTTGTGTTTTCATATTTATTTTAAGCATTACATGTCAAATCAATATATAATTTATCTAAGCAGATGAAGTAATAATATGATGGTCCTTACTGGAAGCCTCGTTCGTTTGATGTCTAGAAGTTAGAATGCGTATAATTTTTACTCATTCTTGTATAATATTTTTTCTCAAGCTATTTATCTGTCCTATGACATCGTCACACTTAGCCCAGGTTTCAAGTGCGCTATAAAACAGCAACTCTTTTTGATGTCAAAAAAGTAGTTGTGAGAGTCTTCAGCCGGCTTTCGACGACCTCCCCGAGGGCTGCGACCCACTTATTGGCAAACTGTGCACTGTGCTATACGAGCCCGCCGGAATTGTCAAACTGTGCTAAACAGATGTATAAATAGGTTTCGCTAGCGTCACCCTTCCTTTTCGCCCTAACAATTTTGCAATCGTCACCACAGAGCATCAATCATAAATTTATCCCGTATTGAACTTTTGCGGGAGCAGAAAAAAAATGCAAAAATTCAAAGATGAATGGGCGCGGAGACTGTCGCCAGTATCTATATGCACACAATGTCGTTAATGGATCCGCAATTTCGCACAACCCTGTACATATATTTGCGGCCGTCGAGCCATGAATATATTTTGGCGGCTTGTCGAAGCGTTCGCATTTCTCTTTCGGCCAACAAGAAAGCAGAGGATACGGAAGAAATAAGTTTGCACAGGCAAAACGCCCGCAATCTATATCTAAACAAAAATGATAGCGAAACACGCGGCCGATGCAGGAGTCGCCAACCTGCGGAGTACACAACTAACTAAAGAATGTATAACCGTGATTTATTATTTTTTATAATTATATTATGCGAGAAAAAAAGATTTTACATAATAAAATATTTTGAAATATCAAAAAATGTGAACTAAGTATTTAAGAGTCGAAGAACTATATCCAGTTTTATTTTTTCAATTAACTATCCATTGTTTGAGTCACTAGTAATAGTAATTTTTCTTTAATATACGTATGAAATCTGCTCTATAATTTAAATTGATTTTAAATTCTTATAGTTTTATTCGCATTATTATTAAAAGCATGGATGGATGCGGGCCGGTAGCGGAGTATGGGAGAGGGGGGAGGGGGTGTCTCGTCACAAAGGGCCGTGTAGCGCTGCGACTCGGTGCAGCCATATTGACTTACTGTAGTGCAGTCATTCTAACTAACTTCTTGAGCCACAAGCCATAATCTCTCAACTTATTTTTTATATTTAAAACAAAATATGAGCTAAATATACTTTTTAAATGTTTAATATTTCGCAGCACCCCCAAATTTTTACACACTAGTCGCCACTAGTTTTAACAGTAATATCTCTGTTGTTTTATAAAAAATTAGAAATCTCTGTATAGTCAGAAGCATATTATAAAATTGTATTATTTGTAATCATAGAAAAAAAATTCTCTTTGATCCTAAATTATATTTAGGAGTCCACGTTCGATATTTTATTTAATCATCGATACTGATTCAATGATAATTAATCTTTTATATTATTTAATAAAAATCAAACCCATTCTGTAATTAAAATTAAAGAAATTGTTTTTCATTAGATTTGTTAATATTTTTATTCCGTAAAATTCACGTAATTCAAGGAAATTAATAAATTAAATCATGTTATATTTATACCAACTAATTCTAAATAATTATTTAGTAACTTTTTAATTTTCTTCTTAAAAAAAATTAGGTATCTTAGTTTAAAAATGAATTTTAGGATGGTTTTTTAAATCTCATCCTCCTAATACTTACTATGACAATCTAAATAATAAATAATCTGCAGATAAACTTCCCAGTTTAGTTGAGATATTTTTTCATCTGTTATTTTGACTTTGTGAACACGTGTCTTGACTTTTTGAAGAATAATTCCATTTCTAATGAATGCATTTGGGCCTTAATTGTTATTATTTGATGTGATCTTTACAGTTTTTAACAATAAACAGTACTTGTAATTTTTTTGCATAGTTTGGCAGGTGTTTGGGTTTTGCTTCAGTAGTAGATTTTAGTAAGACTTATCGACGACTCGTAGTATCGATTTTTGATGATCGTCCTGATTGAGGTTTTTCCTGTAAATTTATATTTCCCGATTTTAATCAATTAATTAATCAATCTGATTTCTGTCAATACTTGTCAATAAAATACTTTAAAAATAGTACATATTGTCTAAAATATTGATCGACATATTCGGGTTTCAACGTGTATTTTATAAAAAGAATTTGTGTAGAGAAAAATATGAAACTGAACCCAAAACACAACTTGCAAAATAAGGGATTTCTTTCTGAACGACATAACATATTTGTGTATATTATTTTAAATGAATTGTAACAATTCGTTAAGTGAACCGATTTTTTTTTTTAATATATTATTAATTTATGAGTAAACTATGTTACTATAAGACTTGGTTCTTTGTACATTGATTGCTTACCCCTGGCCAAATGCAAAAATAACCGCCGAGCCAAATGTGATTGCTTCGGCTCTCGTCGAAACAAGATAAATAGTCGGCGAAAACATGACTTACGATTATGTGACTCGAGTACACAAAATATCGGCCGTCGCGGGCCCACTACTTTTGCTCGCGCCTGTACGTCCGGGATCAGTTCCGACTCTGACGACACTTCCGCCAGATATATGACAGTCTTCCGTGTTTATATCTGTTTCCGGCGGCAGCCGAGCCAGCCAGCAACCGGCTCCTGCTTATTTATCGGCTGGTTATGGCCCCTCCAAAATCAGATTTATATCTACACTTCTGCGGGCGGAATGCGGCGAGGCAAGCCAGGAGAGGGGGGGGAGGGAATCGCCAAAATCGGCATTTGCATAAATATGGTTTTTTTATACGCGATAGGGCCGAGTGTCGCGTTTGGAATGCGAAAGAGTCGATCGTGCTTTTGCACGTAAGGGGTTAAGAGGTATAAGCGTATTTCAGAACGACGATTATATGAAAATAATTTAATATCTCTCATTGATTCCATTTTTTTTGGTATCTAAATAAATATGCAAATCCATTTTGCATGGTGGAATATAATTACGTATTTTTTTCTTTCTTGTAATTTATGATATTTTTATGTTGATGAAGTAAATTGAGATGAATTGTATATGTATTCAAATTTCAACAAAAAAGGATTAGAATAAATGTTAAAAGGAAGTTTTATTGAGATTAACATATTTTGACGGAGTATCTCTGAGAAAAATACATAATTTAAAATGAAAAAAGAAAATATTTTTTATTTTCAATGCATTTTTTATATTTCATAATAATTATTTAAAAAAAATCAAAGATAATTTTAAGAAAGTTTCAAAGTTTGGATTTTTGAGCTTTTTTTTTATTTAAATACAGTAGATATTTAAAACTTATTAAGAATTTTATTATAAAATGTAAATTAAAGGTTATACAATTTATTGATGATTAAATAAGCTACCGTTATGTTGCTTCAGCCTTCGTATTCGCCGGACCGGTTCTTATTTCCGAATATGATAAAAAAATTAATGATGTTTTATCAACATTCAGAGAGTATTTAACTCAGCCTTGAAATTTAAAAAACAAATTAAAAATTTAACTTACGACTCTAGTTTCAAGAAAATGCTTGAGCTCAATTAAAAACGGTGTACAATTCTTTATTTTGAACTTTCTCCACCGAATAGGGGTTTTTTATAATACAATCAAAATCCAACTCTAAGGTCTTGTTCAATATTTTGTGATTTTTTTTCTTTGAAGCTAGTTTAGCTACTTTAGCGACTTTAGCTACTTAAAAAGGTAATAGTCCAAAGGTGCTACATCTGGAAAAATGGTGAATATTGCAGAATTTCTAAGTACTTTTTTTTACAGAATTCTTCTTTGATTGTTATTTAAATTTTTTTTTTACCAGTACCCCATTTAATCTTACTAATAACGGTAAAATAAGCCGCTATCGGGAAGAAAGAAGCTGTGATAGCTCTACAAAATTTGCAACTGGACTGGATTAAGAGCTCGTCAAAAATTGACAATTATATAAAAAGAAAACAAGAAAGAACATTTAGTTCGCATATAGTTATAGTTTATAGTAATTCATAGTGAATTAATTCCGAAACATTTCACAAAATACTAACGATGAACCTTTTTCAGTCAATGATGGCCCAGTTCTTATCTCTTCAAGATGGCATAGAGAACCCATTTTTCATCCGTAGTAACAATCCTTTAAGAAACAAGAGAAAAATATGCTAAGGATGCGAGTGAATAAGTAGAAATTATTAATCGTATAACACTAACTATGTTGAAACTATATTAGAGTACATCAAGTAATGGGGATTCAAATACTTGGTGTATATAATGGACATTTAAATAAATAAAAGATTTGAATGCTTATAAAAATTGTAACTTTGAAATATATATCTAAAACATAGTCTCCATTAGCAGTTATGACCCTTTCCAACCTATCTGGTAACATTTTAATGCCTATCATTAAAATGTCGAGGTTTGGAGGTAAATTACTAATTAAGTCCATTTTTAACGTCCTCATATGAATCCATTTTTTTCCAATTAAATAATGTTGCATCAATCTAAAAAGATGGTCAGACGAAGATGAGATATGGAGAATATGGAGGGTGACGAATTGACCTCCATTCGAGTTCGGTTAATTTTTCGATGCACGAGGGATGGTCGTTTTTATTCATTTTCTTCACTAAACGATCCAGTAGTTCACAAAAATGTTTCACATTTACTGACGGATTGAAAATTTATTTTAAAGTTTAAGAACTTTAAAATAAATTTTGCCTTTTGCAGTTCTACCATACAGACAAAAAATATTTTTTGTGATGCCCGGCTTAGGGGTTGGTATTGATACCGGATTCTTTGATAGAAATTGAATTTTGGGCCCTTGGTGAAGTAAATTATCATTTTTTCTGCTTCCACTCCTTGCCGATTTTTTAAGATGCTTCGATCCATCACGGCGGCTCGAAAACAACCACGACGTTTGAAGGAGTTCTATTTATAATTTAACATAGACCCCAAGCATTTCAAGTCAAGATATTGATGACGAATTCATCAATATCATGATTTAAAAAAAAAAAAGTATTATTTTAAGTATAAAAATACTTAGAATAGGGACACTCGGCGATGTCCCACCGCAGATTGAGGACACGCCGCCGACTGAATTCTCGCAGCACGCGTCAATCGCACGTTTCACTCGCATCCGGCACATCGTACCAATTGCGAACCAGAAAAAATATCTTACGAAAAATAAAGGTCACTGATTATTTATAATGTTTATTCTTTAGACTTTTTTAGAGATATAAAAAAAGTTTGAGACATGTAGAGTTTATATTAAAAAAGTTATTCAAGAAAAATCAAAAACTTGGTGTCCAAAATACGTACGCCTAGGTTTATCAATTTTTTCAATAGCAAAAAGTGGATTTTGGCACTCAGAATAGCATCGTCTACTTTAATAGGTCTTCTATTTTGGGGTTATTTTTTAAATTCAAATTTCACGACCATGTTTTACACTAGCGAACAACTAAATAATCCCCCTAGTATACTAAAAATATTTTTAGTGGCAATTCTTGGAGTATTTGTTTTAAAAATGATAGGAATAAATTTTTCACTTTGTAAAAATTGATCCATTAAAAATTGGATTGTTAAATTTGGGTTATATAAATCACAATTCACTCTTGGTAAGTGTGTTCAATGAAATAATACGAGACTTTTCGTATTATTAGGGCTTTAGTATATTTTATAAATTAAAACAATAAAAATATATAATATATAGTATTTTTGAGCATGATTATATATCATTGGTTGGTAAGACAAGGAGTAATATCAGTGTTTTCTTTTAATCGTGACATTTCCTTGGTTCAAAGGTGCCGTATATCATTTTCTACATGTCAACAAGCACACATATTATAAAAAGGGAATAAAAGGGCGGACATTAATTTCGTATTTTGTGTATTGTCCCCATAAATAATGAGAAAAGTGCGGCCGCAGAAGCGTCGACACCCGTTCGCAACGGGCATAAACACATAAATCATAAATTGAAAATTGTTTTTTACCCCCACTTCCCAGAAAACCTTACACCCTCGCCCCTCCCCCCACTACCACTTCATCGGCAAGATGTAAAACAAGTGTTTTCTCCCCGGGCCTGTGCAAATTTGTCAGGCGAAAGGCTTTTCGCCAACTTTGACCATTTCGGAATATTTACGAATACGATTGCCGGTTCATTTCCCGCACATATATATTAAACCATAAATTGTACCACCAGCCAGAGAGATGCCCTACCCCCTCTACCCTTCAATTTCTCACTTCACCATCCCCCCCCCACTACGCTTTATTTCGGATAAATAAGCGTAAACATTAATCATGACGCGTCGAAGGCTTCAGACGGTCTGGCAATGTTGTTAATTGTCGACGTATATTATTTACGTTTGAAAATGTAAATTATATGGGAAAATGGAAAAGCAATTACATATGTAAAAGATTTTTTTTGTTTTCAAAATCATTTATTTTAAATACATATTAATTATTAATAATTTGAATCGTTCTCTATTTATTGGATTGTATGAGGTAGACAAAGGAAAAATACACAGTTGTATGTCTGACACACGTCTTCGGAAAGAGGACAAGTGTTTACAGACAATGAGAGCAAGTATAGGAAACTACTTTAGTTCATATTAAACCTGCGTTCATTTCGAAAGGATTACGTACCGACTGTCAATACCAGATATAAACAACATTTTCAATTAAAAAACAATTAATTATACTACCACAAAAAATGAGATCTTATTAGCATATTTTATTTCATTTATTTAATTTATTAAATAAATAATTAAATGCGATGGTTGTCTTTACCTGTGCTAACATATTGTACGTAGCATTAACTGCAGGTGTATAGAGACACTCTTCAGACTATTTCATTTCTCTTACCAATCAGCTCCACTGATATATATATTGTGTACGGATGTAGTTTGTATTAACTATAAGAACCAGGGGTTTTTAAATTTTAAATAACAATTAAAATATAATTATAAATAATTAAAATAATAATTATTAATATACGATTTTATTGACATATATATTTTTTTTATTTATAATAACTATTAACATATTATTTTGTTCGTTGAGATTCCCTGCTGCAGAGGGGAAGTATTGCTAATAATCCGTTCGATTGTTTGCTCTGCTGTAGCAGCCAGTGGTATGGCCACAGCCATAGCTATCCATAGCAACCGTCGGCTGCTGCTGCTGACCGATCATCCAGATGAAAAGATGCTTCATCCAGCTCCCGTGAAATCGGTCCAATTCAATCGGGAACGGATTCCGTTCGGCCATAGGTGGATTTGGCTCTACACGTGCAATATGGCAGTGAATGCCTTTCAAGTGCATTTGCAAGAAGTAATGCTTGTGGACATATCGACAGCTTTGACACTACGAACCACACCTATCCACAATTTGTGCAATTAAAAAAACTATGAGATTCTCGTCTTATTTTTTTTAGATTGAAGATAAAAATAATTTAATATATTATATAAAAAATATTTGAAGCTAGGGCTTTGTGAAAGGCGTGAAAGTTGTTGGGCGAAAACTATTTTTTATTTTAAAAATAACTTAAAATATGTTTCTTGAGTTATAGTTTAGAATCTAAATCTCTTAAACATCTAAATTTTAGATGTTTAAGAGGATGGAAAGAAAGGTATAAAAATTTGAGGTTTTTATACATTCATTTATGGAATTTCTGTGAATGATTGGTATTTTTCTGAATAATAAGTAATAATAAAGGATTTTGGGTTTGTATAATTTTTTTTACCTTCGGCTAATGGAATTGCCATTTAAAATATTTTAATTATCTATTGTATATTATTAAATAATTTAAAAGTTTTGAGCATAACTGAGATAATGTTCTGATTACCAAGAATAATTATTTTTATTGTTTCTTAGCATAAGTCAAATTTTACCTCAAAATTTTCATATAATATTATTTAAATAGCTATAGTGGATGTCAGATGTATTGAGTATATTTTTTTTAATAATATAAAAATAAATACTGTAGCAATATATAATTATGTCTAAGGGGCATTTTAATAAAAATACATAGATTTTAATTTTGTATATTTTTTAAATAATTGAAATTACAAGCATTTTTTAGGATTAGTATTTTATCAACCTGTCAAAAAAAAAGGTGAGAATACATGTTTATAATTTTATTTGAACACATAAATTTTATTATTTATATAGAGAAGATAAGGGGTTCTCAAGTTTTTTCATTCGCATTTGAGATTGCAAAAATAGTGGCTGGCGCAAATTAGATTTAGATTTTTTTTTTAAAAAACATGTTTATTATTCAAATCAAATTAGAATAGAGAGTGTAAGATAATAATCACAATTCTAAACTATCATCTAGTAGTTTGGTATTTAATTTTGATTTTATAATTGATTGTTTTTGATCAACTAAATTCCAAAAAAATTCTGTATCGTGAGATTTTAATATACCATTCTTAAATCTAAGATCTCGTTTCGAATTTTCGATGATTCCTCCCGAAGAAGCATCAGTAATGTTCAGAAATGTCTACTTTCGTAGTAAAATGATTTACAAAAAAATAAAGCCAAGGGTTTTATAGAAGTAAATTGATAGAATCTACTCTTAAACTGTTCAAAAAGATTTTTAAGATAAGCATTAAATAATGTTAGGTTAAAATTGTTTTCACCAGGTACATTTTTAAACCTTATTAGAGCTAATCATTTCAGCTACTTGTTTAATTTTTCCTGAAGATTCTGGTTTCAACTGTTCAATTTTTCGCATATGTTAGTTAAAAAATCAAGTCCATCAACCATTGTAGGTTATCGAATTGTTCTAACCTTTTTATAAAAACATTATTTTTATATCTGAGTACTTGTACTGATTGTTATTCACATTTTAAACTGACTGAAAATCTGTTGATCGCTAAATTCGTCCTGTGCTTTTCATCTAGCAAGATTTTAAAAACTGAAACAATTGTTTATTTTTAGTTTTCAAGTTTTAGAACCTCTGAAATAGATATTGAATTTTTTTGAGAAGAGAATTCATACTAAATTTATAAGATTTTTATTTAAAATCTGATTTTGGTTTTGGAAAAACTGCAATTAAACCGAAACCTTTTTTAAACTTTACCATTTAAAGAAAAAACTTTAAAGAAATTGGTATAAGCTTTTTAAATATAATAAATAAATATCTTAGAAAATTATAATTTTACATTTTCACAAGAAGTCGAAAATAGTCTGATGAAGAGTAATTTTTAAGCATAACAAAAACTCCTATAATATTATAGTTCCAATATATTTTTTCTCAACTTTATCTGTGCCATGCCCCGCTTTAATATTCTTCATGTTCATTATCATAAAAAAAAATGCACTAGTTGAGCATTTTCCTTATAACATTCAAATCACTCCCCATAAAAGCGGCATACGCGTCACGTGGTATAACACAGTTTTAATATTAATATATTAATGATATTATTAATAAATAATTTAAAAGTAATTTTATTTATTCATTTTACTATTTGACGATGGATGAATCACATTACAGAAAAATTCCAGCGCGTATAAAGGTTCGGCAAAGATTTAAAAAATGCGGGGGCAATGAGTCACTCACGCTTACATTCCTCCCTGGCCAGTGTCATAAAGAATTCTCAGTATTCATATATTTTGTTATGAGGTTTACTTATCCTAGTATTAACTTAGCTCCGTCATGGTTTACTTAGATTAAAATATGTTTTTTTTATCTAGAAATTATGAAAAAAATAACTCTATTTAATTATTGGTAAATTTCTGAAAATTGTAGGTTCTGATATATTGGAACGAATTCATCGTTTATTTTATTTAGCGTATTAGGGTTTTGCGTCCAAAGAAAAGGTCTGAACGTTGAATCGAGTCCATTACAGTCAATCGAGGTTATGGATTATGGTTAGCGATATGGGATCACGATAAAAAAATTCAGTACATGTCACATAATTTTGCGGTGAATATTATTTGACCGTTTTGCGAATCGTTGCAGTGCGGCAATGTTTTCGCATTACCCCCACCACGACTCTCTTCGCCAGTCCCTCACATTGATATGGCGTTTCTACGTCCAATTGAATAGAATGTCTTTGAGGCTGGGGCGGCTTTGAGTTTCAAGCACATTCCCGTATTATGGAGCGTAGATAATCACGTTTGGGACAGATTTCACGGACCTGGTACCAAAGGCCGACGAACAAAATGTCCGACTCGATACATCCAAATAAGACTTTTTTATTCGACCGTGACGAAAAAAAAAGATGATCCCGATCGCGATTGGGACAAAGCCGGGAGACGCGTCGTCGTTATTTTCTGCTACGATTGATTTGGTACGAATGTATGTAATTGTTCTTGGTATTGAATTTTTATTACAATATTACTACATATATTATATCAGAAATATAAAAAATAATATAATGAATATTAGATATTGTGCGTATCCAGATAGAGTAGAGACACCGGAAAGAAATCACTATGTAGTTCAATTGTTTAACTTAATTTTTTGAATAAATAATTTCAATTTTGTATGTCTCAGCGTACTGCGATCAAAGCTCATGTCAGTTATTGTATGTTGTTATTTTTTAGAACAGTTTTTAATGTCACACAGGTTACTAAAGTTATTGACGAGATAATTTAAATCGAGCAATAGAGATTTGTAAGATGCTCTTAAACCAATAAGATATCCTTAACTCCTTTATTGAATCAAATCTAAGATTATCTATCGACGGATTATCAGAGAAGTTTTCAACGTCGTAATCCACAGTGCAAGTACATTTAAAATGCATCGGAAAAGTGAATAGAATGAGTATTTAGGTTTTATGTATTTTTTATCATTACACACGGCAAGAATGATTAGAGATATAATTCAGGAACTAAATTGAGTGAAGTATATATTGCTGCCAATATGACTGCACCAAGTTGCAGCGCGACGCAGCATTTAGTTGCGACCCCCCCCCCTGCACTCTGCTACCGGCCCCCAACCTTACAATACACGACGCTGATTAGTAGGCAGCGCTCTTATACTACATCACCCTCGTAGGCACTGATCAGATTAATAATTATTAATTGAGGCATTTCTAATTTTTTAAAATTCTTGAGTTATGTTTCTATTGGAATGTGAAAAAAATAAAAAAAAACATCTCTTGGGGAAAATGGGTGTTCTTTTTAAAAGTAGTGTATGTAATTGACTACTATAAATGAACATACTTTATTTATTACATAATAGGGAAATCAGAGCTGATATATTGTATACGTATTATATATTTCTATGACGAAATAATAATAAGAAAATATGTCAATATTTAAAACATTTTTTTGTGTTTTTTTACGTGAATGCCATTTAATGGCACATTTTGCATTTGTTTGGTATGTCCTTATTTATTTATTTAGTTTTATTTCTTTTGAATAGGTCTCAACTAAGCTTGTAATCTTGTAAGGTTATATGTTTAATTTTTCTAATTGTTAAATTTTATTAATTATTAAATCCATCTTGCATTACTTCATTTCATTCATATAATAAAAGAATTGTATTTTTTGTGGTTTCTTATATTATCAGGCGCAATTGTTTATTAATTAAATCTTTTTCATAAAAGTATCTACAGTAACATGAAGTGGACCTCGAATTGCCTTGTAAATTGTTTAAAGTGTTGTTTTCATCGCTAAAATCTTCATCTGTAACAAAGTTGTTAGAATTCTCTGGTAATAATAAAAAAAAAATTCAGGAACTTTTAGTTGATTATTTGTTTCCAATTGTTCTAACGGCATATTATAATTTTAGAATCTCCTTTCTAAATCTAAAAACATTATATAGCTTTTATCAGACTATTAAACTGTTCTTTATAAGGAACAGCTGATATATACCTTGGAAATAAAGGTTATTTAAAATTAATTAAAATAAAAATAATTGATGTTTATGTATCTCATAATAATGTTATAATAACATGAAAAGGATTACTTTCAAAATTTTAATATTAATTTAAATGATCCATTATCAGTATTCTCAACTGACAATTTCATCAAAAAACCTGTACCTGGTTTTCTTGCCGTGCTTACGAATCTGTTTAAAGCTCTAAAGAATAGATTTAATCAATAAACATTTCTCTCTATTGTCCGCAATTTTTGTTTCAAAACAAAATTTGCTTCTGTTGCTACGGGCACGATGTTTTTTCTCGCTTGCAACCAGCACGATATGCCATGTGTGAGTGAAACATGCTAGTGATACGTACCACGAGAGCTCAGTCTGCGGCAAAATATTTCCGAATGCGCGTGTCATTTAAGCGTCATATTGATTAGCTAAAAATATCGACCGATTTTTTTATTATTTATCTTTATTTATTGAGGACTTGAAATGCTTAGAGTCTCTGATGAACTCCTTTCAAACGACTCGGTTGTTTTCGAGCCCCCATGACGGATCGGTTAAAAGAACCGTAGTGGTGTCTAAATTTAATAATAAATAGTTAATACTTGAAACGGTGAAAATTACGTATATTTTTGTCTTTTCACCAAATGTAAATGTTTTAAATTTTATTGAGAGAATTTTTTTTTATTGCATTGTTAAATAATTTTGAACGTTAACTCGATATTATTATCTCAATAAATTAGCGTAACGATACGACCCTAAGGAATATTTAATGTTTGATTGTTTGCATTACAAAGGTTTTTAGAAAATACTTTCTGGATCTTTTACATTACCGGGGGTTCATTTGGATTGTTTGAATTTCAATTTTTTCCATTCCATAAAAATTATGCAAATTTGCCGAACAAATCGCGCGGGCTCCGGATAGTTTGTTTGCAGACGTAATCGCAATCAAGATTTTCGGATGAATTTTAAATTTTCATTCGGAGAACGAATAAAATCACTGCATTATTATTATTAATATTTTTTTAATAATTTATTTAATCGCGAAATATTGCCGCCATTCGACGTCGATTTCGACTGCCGTTCTGTTTTCCGAGTGGAGCCATCGAGTGCCGATTGAAATGCTCCGGTTGTGCAAAAACTTTTCACTATCGAATATTTAAACTGCTTTGAAACTTTGCGCTGGATGGAGTGTATATTAAAAAATCGGACGTGGCCAACGTGTTATTTTCGTGGGAATTTTTATATTGCAAAACCAATACTTTCTCATCATTGATGGATAGAAATATATAAGAGTACGATGAGAAAAAAAATGTATAATGAAAAGTTGAATAACTTGAAGAACCGAGGGGCTGGAAGGTCGGAGGCCAAAGAGGAAAAATGTGAACAATGCAGTCTCAGTTTGGTAACTCTCTCCGCCTGCTAACAATTGCCTCAAATATTTGTAAGGCCTCTATTGAAAAAGTTTTTCGCATTAAAATTAATAGAAGCATTTTTTGCCGGATCCGTCTTTGGATGAGTTAACTCCGGTCGAGCGGATAATAATTCTCGTAGCCGGGAGCGAGGCCGATACTATTTTTTTTTATTATATCATCCGATACACTTGTAGGAAAACGTCGGATTCCGATTTGGAAAAGGGTGCGGATGCTGTATGCTATCGTAACAAAATTATCGTATATTAAAATTCCTTTAACCCCCAAAGCACCGAAATATATTTATATTTATTTATTATTTTTTAAATGCAATATGCTAGATAAAATACTTGAGTAACGCTGGAGTATATATATAGTAGGGCTTTCCAAACAGTGTGTACAATTATTTATGTATCTCCAAGTTCTTATTTACTTATTAAGTATTCTCAAACAGAGGTGTATTTGTTAAAGTTTTCCCGGGGCAACGCGGAAAATTGTATTGTTTACACAATATGTTTTCACAATTTTATTAGGATGAGAATATTAATTAAAATGTTAATTAATGTTATTTAAAGATAGCTTTGTTTTGCTCAAAATAAATTTACTACAAAACATTTACATTATTATCCTATAGTTCATTAAATAATATCGTAATTTAGTGAATATTTATCTCATTTTCTGAGAGAGTATAGCAGTGTAGGAAAAACATAACAATAAAATATATTTAACTACTAACATTCTAAATATGATGCAAAAACTGATTACATGCTTAACTAAGGATAAATAAGTTGATACACATCCTGTATTATAAAACTCGTAAATTTAATATAATCAAAGGGCTTGAAATATTCAACAAGTTCAGTAGTTTTCTTCAAGACATTGAATCTGATTTCAGAGATATTCCGTTTCATATTGAAATTTGATGGCTTAAATAAGGAAAAGTTCTCCAGCGAGTGTGGGATCTAAAAAATCTATTTTAAAAAAACTTTCCGTCAAACATTAAGATTATTAGGCAAAGCTCTTAGCTTTTTGTGAATATAGAGTCATGTTAAAAATAATGTTTATCCAGAAAAAGTATTTAATTGTGGCCCGCTGTGGTTTTAAAATTACGGCTTACAACTAAAAAGTTTGCCTAGGCCTGCTCTAATTTATGGTAAAACAAAATTAAATTTTATGATTTGTATATCGTCTTGAACCCGTCATTCCTTTTAAGGTTTGATTTATTCTCATAGAAATACCAACACCACTATTACCACGATTAAAAGTAAAAAACCTTTTTATAGGTCTGACGTATTTTTTTTTAATCCAATCTTCAAGATGTAAAATGTTTATCGGTAAAGATAAATTATTACAAATTGAAAAATGATAAAATTTCGATTGAGCGATACGATTTTTAAATAATTCTAATTTTGTTTAAAATAATAAGATGTCATAATATAATTAATTAACAAGTATATCACTTCCCTGTAGTAAAAAGCATTGAGATATTCACGTACATTTACTTTTTATTTATTTTTAAAGACAATGTGTGATTGGCATAACAGAATAATCCAGGTCGCCAATCACGCATAAAAACAAAAAAAATAAAAAAATAGTGAATAAAGAAAATAATGTATAAATATACAGGAATAAAGTACAAAAAAAATACTATATGTTAAAAAAAACCGTCATTAGTTGGTCCGTTATATGAAATTTTAAAATCTCATACAAAAGATCAACGAAATGGCGATATTTGACATCAAATAAATCTACATATTCGACCAAGTGGTTAAGCAGAGTAATAGCTCTGGTTATCGGAGAGTCCTTGAGAGCAACTGTCCTTGCATTTGGCGTAAGAAAAAGCACATGCGAACGAGCTCGATAGTAGTGAGGTGGCCATAAGGGCAACTCGCATAGTACAAGGAGGTTATGTACGGCGCCAACCAACAGCTTGAAGAAGTGCTTTGCCAAGTAAATTGACCTTCTTTTCTGGAGGGTTACATACCCCAGGCAGCCCTGTACCCCATGCGCTGGGGTATAAACTTGGGTAGAATCCAAACTTCCTCATGTAGAGATACCTAAGAAATTTCATCTGTATCTTCTCTAATCTGAGGGAGTCTGACTGCACCGAGTCGCAGTGAGACATGGCGCTTAGTGACGAGACCCCCCTTCGCACTCCGCTACCGGCCCGCATCTGTCCAATACCCAACGCTGGTAGCGCTGACAACCAAACAGCGCTCTTGCACTGCATCGCGCTAAACCATTTTGGATTTCAAATTAACCCATTTTCTATTGAAATGTCTATTGAAAAGGGGTCAATTTGAAATGAAAAGGGTTAATTTGAGATGCAAGTGGTGAATTTGTAGTGAAAACCCTGTATAATTTGTTTTTAATTATTTATTCATCGAAGGATAGATGGCATCAATCTAATTAATTCCAACGCACTAAACTCTCCTTTTCGTTTATATTTTCGTATACATAATCCTTAGACACATATTTATTAATATATAAAAATATTATTTCTTAACTTGCAGGGGTGCTGCAGCTCCGCAGTGTATGTGGCGGTGTACGCACCGCCCCTGCATATATCAATTATCAAAAGGGATTTGATATTTCTGGTACAGAATTTAATTTTTTTATCTATAAACTTATTCATATATCATTATGTGGTCGGATGAAAATCTTTCGAAATTGATATTCAAGCGAACAATTGATAAAGTTTTACTTTAGAAAAATCTTGTATGACGCGATCCCTTGTGTCTTGCGTCATGCAGTTTAGCCAACGTTTTACCAACATTGCATGTTTAAATCATAGTTTAGTATGTTTACAAAGAGTTTCGGTTGGTATACTGCATTTTTATAACATATAAGGTTGATATACACCAGCTGCCTGGAACAGAACACGTGTGCAAGTGGCAATGCGAAAAAGTGGCAAAGTGGCCCTCGTGTTATTGTAGCCGTCGCAAGAAAAACACTGCCATGTCTGAATGTATTAACCACGCGCTACTTAGCAAATGTCGCGCCAAAGTTTTACATTCCAACTTTTCCATATTTCCCATACCCTGTCCCCGGGCGGGGATTAACATGAAATTTCCATGTCTGCCGGAGACAATGGAGTCCCCCGGTTGCCATGTAATCCCCAGAAGAGGCTGCGGAGTGGCTGCGTCATCTCGGCGCTCCGTGTATGTGTGCGAGTGTGTGCGCTGGAGATTATGCCTGGAAAAATGGGCCCGGGGCGTCCAGGGCCGTTTCCGTCCGTACGCGTCAATAGAGGGTACGGTTCAACATACCAATATTAAATCAGATTTTCTAAACGATAAGCGGAAAATTGTTCCTAGAATATACAACTAATCATTGAATTATTCTAAAAAATAAATAATCTACTCTCAAGACAATTTTAATCCGTCACCTCTTGTAAATAAGGGTCTTTTTTATACTTACTGAAAAGTCATGCAAATATTTTGGTGTATAAATGTGGTTGAACCCCAGAGTTGAAGAAATCTTTGATTTGACAAAATGTGCATATGTTTCTTCACTTATTTTTTAATCTTATACATACCGTGAATCATAAAGATCCAAGATTTTGTAAAAAATCTTTAACGAGAGCGCTCTAGATTCAGATGAAAGTTACACAAATTAAAGATACATCTGCATCTTTATAGATGGATAAATAGAGCGGCGGAATCGGACGAGCCGACCCGGGGATAACAGATTGACTTATTGGACTATCGAATGCTTGAGGGTGCCGATTATTCAGCATCACATTAGAAGGGGTAATACGGTGAACCCTCCCATAGCGTACACTTCTATAGCGTTTGCGGAGGCTTTTTGTGTAGCGGTCCCTCCTATAGCGTTCATTTTACGAAATATATTATTAATGTGCATTTTAAATATGTACCTGCACTTAATGCAGATAATGTCAGTAGCTGTTTGCCCCTTTACCTCGCTAGGCGAGTTTTGTTCTTTTTTTGGTAAATCACCGTCTAAAAACGTTCCAGGGATATTCATCACAAACAGTTAAATATTATTCTACTTGTATAGTCGTGGAACAAAATGTGTATAGTCTTGGAACAAATTATGATCAAGTAAAAAGATACATACTATTTTTAAAGCATTAGGTATGTATGTGTTAAGGGGGTTTTTCACATAATAATGCCTCTGTAATAATTATTCCCGTAAGCGTCGATTTATTATGGTGCTAAAACGGTACGGTATTAAAAAAGTCTCGATGGAACGTGATATTAGATGACTCTGACAGAAATTAAATCCATAATTACCCAATTTTAAATGTGCACCATTTTAATTTTATATTAATATGTATCCTAAATAAAACATATATTTCCGAAAAGGTTTCATAATTTATATTTACCTTTTTTTATTATTTATGCATCATATCCTAAAACATTTTTAAAAATAACTAAAAAAAACTGACCCTTTGAGCTCCCCCGCACATCTGTTGCAAATGAAAAAATTGGAAGAAATATGCTTGTTTGATTTGCTTTCAAATCGCAAAATACAATTAAAAGAACCTAACCCCAAATTTTGTATGGGTGCCTGACTTTCTATAGAGTTTTTTTCTATAGCGTGGTCCTCTCAACTCTACTATAGAATGATTGATTGTAATTACAAATTTGTGTAGCTTTTTGCCTCTAAAAATGCATGTAGGAAAATAATGAGAACGACAATGGGCATGGGACTGAAGATCAATGGAACCAAAACAAAGTACATGCCCATATGCTAAAGAAGAATCCTTGAACGCTTGAGAGTCGACGAATACAGCTTCGAGTCCATCTAGAAATTTACATATCTCGGCTCATTAATGAGAATAGTTACTGAAACCAATTTAGGTAAGTTTTAAGGAGAACCATGCTAGCAAACAGGTGTATAATTTCGTCGGGTATCCGACGAAAATACCGTATTTTGAAATAAAAAAAAACAACTAATTAATAATTATATATTCACCTTCGATATATTAAACTTTCTTCTATCTTTGTAGTAATTTGAATATGCCATTGACAACAAAAAAACTCTTGATTTGGGTGAAAATTGGAAATGGTGACCCGTTTTCACTTTTTAGGTATTCTTAAATTTTATTTTTCAACTTTTACTATCCTCTCTAAAGCTGTGCCTTAGATGTAATTCACACAATATGTAATCCACTACAAAAAATAAATACGTATAGACAGATCGACAACCAAAACACAATTGACCATTGACAATGATGATGTCAAAAAACGTCATTTTCGTTGGGTACCCTTTATACTTTGGACTTTAAAAGCAATAACAATCGAGATTCATTTTATCGAAGACCAAGGTTAAGCACCATAGGATCCTTAATCCCGCCGGGCTCGTCCTGATATACGGGTCTGAATGTTAGACTCTGATGGAGTAAGATGAGCAATAATTGTAAATGCTTCAAAAAAGGGCTGTAAGACGGATATATTGAACTGTATTCGACTACGGAGAATAGATCCATAGTGGATTTACAAAGATATACTGGTCACAGATATGCCAGACTATAGTAGGACGCGGAACAGTTGGCCGCCGAAAATAATTATAATCAACAAGCCTTCTTGATCACGGAGAAATGTAAGACCAAGGCTGAGGTAGTTAGACTTTGTAAAGCAGAACACTACATTATTGAGCCTGATCAGGTGAGATGGAGAAAGTTCTTGGATGGGGCTAGGGCTCTACAATAGGGCGCTACAAACTTGCGCATATGATGATGCAACTATCGAAGTGAACAGAATATTAACGTCATATTAGATTGTAGTGCACTAGCAAAATGCGCTGCTTCCTGTCCTTGGCAGGAAGCTGTTGCCTTCTTACTTAACTATATTGACTTCTTAACTAATTTATGAACTCAAGGAGATCTCTATATATGATAAGGAATGCAGTGGTGAGAATAGGCTTTACTTTTCTCACACAACTCAATAAATCCTAAGCAGTATGACCATGCTTTCATTGTACGGAGCAGTGCCTCATTTTTTAGAAGTGTTATAACAAAGATCATAAAAAAGACATATTCGAGTCAATGGTTCTCAACAACTCGAATATGATATCACACCATATGAGCTTACTACATGTTATGGACAAGATAAATCAAACCAATTTTATTTCTGAGATTTGTCCTAAAAAAATTACCTGGTGCAATTTTGATGTGTCATACAATTCAATTGCTTAAAGCGCTTTGGATTTCTACAATGAATTCTTGCTTGGAATTAATAATCCACAATTTGACGAACGAAGCGAGTATTAATTTAATATTCAATTATTAACTTGAAGGAGAAGTAATATTTTAATTCGTTTCAAGAGAAATGCCAGAAGCTTTTAGATAAGTTTATAATTTAATTAAAATAATGTGCATAAGGATAGTAAACGATCTTTGAAGACATATTGCCTTACTTAAAAAAACACCCTTTTAACCAAATATAAAGATATTCTAAATACATTTAGAATATCTTTTGACTGTTGGAAAAAGGAGAATGATAAACCATCCACTCACTATATAGCCCTAACTTAGATTCTTTCGATTGATATTTATTTAGTTTCATGCTACATAATTTAATCTAAAAAAATATCAAAGAAACAGTACACTCAATGATATTTTAAAGGAAATAAACATATGTTAAATATATAGAAGAAGTTTTCTGTTTTCTGCATAATATATATTATTTTACATATGAATGAGATTTACAGATCGTCGTTTAATTTTTTAGGCTTAAATTATTATTGAAATTAAACAAATTATTCTCTAAGCATTGATTATTGGAGAGGTTTTGTAGTATTAATTGGAATTTTAGCAGTTGATTGACGTTGGTGTACTAAAAATGTCAAATTACTGCCTTCAAAGACGATTTAGGGTAATCCTATAGCTAATGCCGAGGGCTCAAGTATTCGTTTAGGGAAATGCGAATTCATCTTGTTAAATGAATTGTGTCGCAGAATTCAATTAACACCATCATTGACATTTTAATAAATTTACAGTTGTGGAGTTTAAGATATTTAGATGAATATTTAATAATACAATGCATTATGCATTTTCTTTTAAAGAGTGTAATTCTAGTGTTCAATGGAATTTCTTATCGATTCGGTCCATTCTCCGCATCGCCATTACGTCTCCGCTCTTTGTAAGGCTGTTCAAATGAATTGTTTATATACATCGGGATTATCCGTACGTCGGATAATCGGATTTGGACACCCGGACTCCGGGATTCTTTGCTCATATCGCGAAACCTCATCTCGGTCAGGACGGCCGTTATTGCTATTATCGTCAAATTTAGATAAGAGATCCTGAAAAGGGAGAGCCGAGCGGAAAAAGGGCGCAAAGACACTCTTCTGTCCTCGGGTAATACGTGTTATTTCCGAATAGCACGGTTGAGTACTCGCATAAGATACTTGCGCTTGCGAAGAAAGCCATCTTGACAGTTGACAGATGTGTTATTGGTGGCGGGGGGAGGGCGGCGGCGCGCGGGAAAGGGCGTCGGTAGATGTGACGCCTTTGAATAACTTTCTATGAAACATATTTATGTGAAAAATTGTCGTCGGTGATGGGCGACAGCTCTAGACAAGTGTGTGTACAGAAATGTGATATTTTCAACTGTATCAAAATAAAAAGAAGATATATTTATAATATACGAGAATAAAAAAATTCTTGAATAATTCAATGAAAAAATATTTAGCATTTAATTTAATCGAAAACTATGATGCTGTATGTCTAGTTGCGAGTCTGTTTAATATACGTTGATTATTTATAGTAATTATTAATTACATGAAAATCGGATTAGTCTATATTTAATTACAGTGCAATTGGTTTAATGTGTAATTATGAAAATATAAATCACATTATAACGTTTCTTTTTAAAATCCTCTCGGAATACAAAATACATTTATTAATGTGTCCTATATAAATATAAAAATGAATAAAATTAGATTAAACATTACCTTGTTGTGTAGTAGTATTTTATCTTTATTCAAATTATTTTTTATCATTATGACTAGTATAAAATTTTATAGAAATAAACATATTGAAATATAAGACATTGATTTACATTATACAGCTATCATTTTTTTTGCGTATTTGTGGAAATTTTGGAAAGAGGAAAATTTCGTAGATTGTAAAAATGCTGGCAAAATTTTATAATGCATTTTACAGGAACTCTTGAGGCAGATTAAAATAATATCCAAGCATAAATTTCGATATTTGATAGAAACGAAAAGTTCTGCAATTTTTTCATGTAACTTTTGATAGATTTCATAAATAAAATGATATGACTATGAAGACTAAATTAAAATTACTATGTAAAATGTTGCAAAGTAAAGTAAAACAAGAAAAAAAGAGGTGTATTCATTTTACGGTAAAATATAAACGGACCTCGTATAACATGGTACTACTACAATACGGCTTACGAGTTGTGACATATTCTTGTATAACACGGTTTTATTTAAAAAAAATGAATTAAAAAGGGATTCAGCTATCCATTTTTTTAAAAATATTATATATTCTAAAAAATGCATCAGGGCATTATCAAAGATTTAAAGCAACCTTATATATTAACAATTTAATACAGTTAATGGACCAATGATTATTTTTAACATTTAAAGCATATTGTATCTAAAAGCTTAAAAAAAAATTGATCGAATTGTTTCTGGATCTGTTCAAGAAATTAAACAATCTTTAATTTTTGCTGAAAAAAAATTGCTGTACCACTAATAGAAGATGAATACTAAAAAATAATTAATGGATTCAAGATATTAAAGAAATATTGAATGATCCTGCTTTTAACAAAATATTTCTGATAAATTATTACACATTATTATAGATGTTTAAATTCTAAGTATTAAGTCAATTATCATGAAATAAATGAGGATTTACACGCTAAAAGCAGAAAATCGCTTATTGCACAGTTCTTAAATGTTAAATACAAAAATACCCAAGAGTTACTTAAGTGTCTTTCGATAATATTTGAAACATTTGCTGTATTTTTATTAAATTTTTCATTAAAGGATTAAAATAAAATCAACCTACTCAGATCAATAGCAGTTTTTATGGACACATCATAACTCTTCGATAGTGCTATAGATGGTTTCATAAAGTGGTAGAAAGGACAAACCTAAATAAGAGAGATTTATCGTAAAATCGATGATGACACTTTAAACTTCTTAGCATAGTTTGATCTGCGTAAAACAATAAAGAATTATCACAAGATTAATTTTAAAATGAACAGAAAAATATTTCCAGAGAATTTTGTTGCCGTACGAACTTTCTCCCATGGTCTTAGAATAACGAATAGCCATATTTTAACTTTACTGTAGAGAAAAAAACAATTGAATTAAGTACCCGTGTCCACCCTTCAGCCATTATTGATTGAAAAAGACTCTCCTTTTATGTTTGGAGGGATGTTACGTAACTTTCATATACACCTGCTGTTGCACCTTAGGATTATCACATTTTTAAGTGGAGTCCAAAATCACTTGTGTATTTTATTTATTTATTCAAAGATAATGTATGCTTGGCATTACAGAGTGATCCAATTCGTCAGTCAAGCATAGCAAATATATATTAATACATACATTGCATATAAACGTAGCATATAAACAGTAAAAATCTCATCTTTAACCTTTTTAATGCGGCGCGCATGACGTTCATGTGCACACGAATCGTGTCCAGGGTACATCGGGCATGTCGTTTATGCACGCGATTTTTTCTAACTTCAATTTATCGTTGCATGTAAACTAGAGGGAATTGAGTGATGGTGTTTATTTTAAAAATCAGCTCACAAACACGGCTAACAATAAATTTACAACATGTCACAAAAAAGTTTTAGGAACCATCTTAAATATAAATAAAAAAAAATGCATATTTGTGAAGGATAGCCACTGAATAATATTTTACAGCTTTTGTTTAGAAAAACTTTTTGTCGTAATAAAAAATAAACCATTTTTTTCCGCTTACATATGTTTTAAATATATAAATATGCATTATTATCATAAAAGTATTAATATTTAACGTTTTACAAGTAGCAAGTTTACCATGCTTTAATTATTTTAATTAAGTATGTATATTCTTTGTTTTAATTAAGTATATATTATTTAGTCACGGACAAAAAAAAGTGCACAATCTTCGTTTCGTGGAAATAAAGGATTCGTGTTCTGGAATTGATTTGAAATAAAGGCACCAGTTCAATTATTCGACGTCGAACTCAATTAAGCATTTCCGTTACTTTTTTTCTCCCTGTGTTCGAGAATTTAGACAAGTGTTTCCGACGTCGGCGTCTCACTTATCGTAAGCAATTTGTAATTCAACTGGTTGGTCTCAGTGACGAGATTCGTTTGGCCCCGTCTGGCGCTGACGACGTTCCACTTTTTTTTCTCCAATCCTTGGAACCCGGTGATTGGTTCTCCATCTCCGCGGGGATACATTGTGCGCGGCAAGCACTCCAAAAAAAAATCCAACGAATTTTTTCCAACACAATAAATAAATAAATCGGTCTCGAATTACAATAAAATTGTAAAATATCTATTCCGCGATAGAAATTATTCGCGAAATAAATTTTCGTCGGTCTGCTCGATCGAAAAGCACTAGAGTGGTTAATTGCCCCGTTTTTAGGAAGTGAGCAAGGCTTCTCCGGAAAATTCGATTCGATACAAGTTTGCCTCGGAAAAGTAAGAAAAAAAAGACGAAAACCCAAGGTGTTCTTAGTAAAGAGTTTCAGCTAGATTTTGTGCTGCAAACTTGGCGTAGTACTTCTTGCGAGACGTGAAAACAATTTTGAAACGAATTAAATGAGAAAAGAAAATTTATTTATACGAAATGTTTTTAAAAATAACTTTCATCGTCATATATAAATTTTAATTCGACATAAAACAATGAATATATAAATGGAGGATAAATGACGTTAAGAGTTGATGAAAATTTAATTATACCTAGTTTAAAATGTGCAGATTTTTCACATCCATTCAATTTTTCTCAAGCCACGGCTATTCTCCTCGTATTAAACGCGATTAACTCTGCGGCCATTATCCATTTTCCGAGTTTTCAACAAAGAGCTGGTTTTTCACACCAGTACTTTCTTATCTGAAGACGAGGCCACAGTCCATGGTGTCATGATGGCGCTGAGCGGGGAGGGGGACGCGGAGTTTTCCACCCGCCCGGAAAAACTTTAGCCCTTGAGTCAACGCCCACACGTTTAATATTAATGGCGGTAAAAATATGAGACTTTTGAATTAACATGGGGCCATATGCGACATTGTCACAGTGACCCATATATATAATTCACGGTAATGCGACCCACCGAAGCACTTATCTTAACACACTTCCTCGCCGGAAATATTGGCCAAGTTTCTTATCTCCGGCCTTATCTTTTCATCTTTCGTCGGCAATATAATTTTATTGCCCGACTGCAAGTATCAACTCCGGCGCTGTGCTCATTTTCGTTCGGCATCCAAATGAATATTGAATGTTCGACTTGGAGAAAAATACTTTTTTCCGTGTGTTGGTAGTAGATAAGGAAATCTTTTCGCGTTATGGATTTCATTCAAAGTTTTCCACGGGAAACCTTTCACATCTAGTCTAATTCAAACAAAATTTTATTAGCGTTAACTATTTTTTATTTATTTGTCGTATGAATACAGAATACATGGTTTTATTTATAATCA
>JAGXCT010034406.1:0-37231 GCA_022495035.1 Philopotamus ludificatus
GAAAATTAGTTTCGCTTAACGAGTGTTTCACACAACGAGCAAGATTCTGGAACGAGTTATGCTCGTTATGAGAGGTTCCACTGTATACGAAGTCACCAATCTAATCTAATTGAATTGCCATAACTCTTTGTGCCTTTCTCGATCTGCACGCGAATCGCATGCCAAACAAAAATGTTAGGGTCCAAACAGGACGTATACCGAGGTACCACAGCGTTTGATTAATATTATGTGATTTTCGATTTACGAATTGAATTATAATAATTTAAATGGTAATACACTTTTTTTTTGTTGTTATTTGTTATCGTACGATTATTACTATGAATGTGAAATATTTCCTGGCTTAGATTCCTATCTAAACACGGCACCGGACTAATATTCCGCATATGTCCCGGTATCATTGACACATTCAACGGCCACCGTCCGGCGAGATGGCGAGATGCGATAATCGTGCGACTTACGATCGCACGTGCAAATATTCGGAGCGACTCGAATCGTGACTCGGTTGACACAGATCGCACGCGCAGCATTTTTCGGCATGCGATAACATCGGACATTATCATCGCCGATTATCATCACATCGCCGTCGCCATCATCATCATCATAGGCGGCGTCGTCGCGACCAGTCGACCCACCCTCCCTCCCTCCCCCACACACGCGCCGACTTGTTTGTGCAAATCTGCAGCAGTTTGCTGATCTAGTCCACCAGATCGCATCAATCAAAGTCCGCCGGATTATACAATAAATCAATTTGCACCGATGCGCGTTTGTAAATATTGTCTCGCGCCTCTATATATTGCAGAGCAGTGGTTCTCAAGCCGCGATTCAAGCTCGATAATTTATTTATATCGTATGGATTTGGGTTATCTGCGTTATATTGTTCGACGTACGACGTCGATGTGCAATAAATTACTCATATATCAGACGTATTAGCATAATTTTGATAATATACAAATGATTTTCTGCAATAACGGTCCAATTACGAACCACCCAAGATGTTGCAATCACTCCTATAGCCTCAGATTCCAATAGCAAACAATAAAATAATTAGATTTATTATCATTCATCCTTACATGTATACAGGTAACGCCCGTTGATCGCGAGGGATACGTTCTGGACAATTTTGCGATCAACGGGGCATTTCAAAAAAATACATAAAATTTGAAAAAACACTTGTTCCACGTTGCAAAAAACTTAGATTTTTATGTTTGGCCTCTCTACGTTTAAAAAATCTGTAACAACCACGTTTTACAGAACTCACTACCTCGCTTTCTTCTAACAGCGTCGTGCAATGATTGTGAAAAGAAAGCGCATTTTCAATGATTTTGATACTTAAATTTTGCACAAGAACAGTTTCCGAGAATTTTTTTCCTTAGGACATGGTATAGCAGTCGATATCTAGCATTCTTCAGGGTTCGCCGTGTGATTTTAATTAAATCTGAATTTCATTTACATCAACCTTCGATGCCTCCATAAATTGCAAAAAAATCATTATTTCAGAATTTCTTGTAATAACCTTTTTCAAACACCATTCATACTCGACTGGATGACTATATTCCATGCTTCATCGAGTATATGAAATTATATTGTTTCCATTAAATCCGAAAGGCATCTCTATCACCTCCAGCAGTTTCTTGAATATGTGACGCATTGTCTTAAATAATAAGCTTTGAATTAAATGGCTATTGAACCTTGATTTATAAGGTGTAAGATGGATGTGGTATTCGAAGGTACATCAACGTGAAAATCAAGTTTTAGAAGATGATCCGGCGAATTGTCCAACGTCAAGAGAGCTCAAATTTTGACTTCAATATCTTCACAATATTTTTATTGTTGGACAGATGCAGTCCATAAATACATTTGTGATCCAAGTCTTACGGTTACTTCGTCAAAAAACTGGCAAATTTAGAATAACCTTTCACGCATTTCCGCCAAGAAGAAGAGTTAAAGGATCCTTTACCCCTTCCAGATCCAGAAGCAGTCTTCTTCTCTATGGAAATATACATACGTGTTGGCATTTATTTCGAGAGTCATATCTCGTCTACATTAACAAATAAATTTTGTGAATAATTTGCCAATTCTAATATTTCACGGAACTCTTGGATATTTATCAGTTGATTCTACGTCTGCAATAGCCGATTTGCCAATCATTTTAGGGTTGTACAAGTTTGATAGTTTTCTTAACCGATTAAATCAACCTTTGCTTCCTATTAAACTTTCTTCTCCATGTAGGTATTTAAAACGATCACTAAGATTGATTTGGTCTTAGATTTACGTCCTCTATTCAATTGTTTAATATGTTTTTCAAATATATTATCAAATAACTTTTGGTTTGTAAAATTGTGAAAAAAGGATTGCGTATGGAATCTGCACTCACCGGGGTAGCGATGAACGGGGGTTATAAGAGGTTACCTGTAATGTATTAACACATTGCCTACGGGGCGAATCGCGGTCAAACTTGCGCTGGGGCGGGGCTCTGCCGAAATTTGGTGAAACCGTCGTTCTTTACAAAAACATAACTCTTTTATTTATCAAAATATTGAGCCGAAAATTAAATTACTTGAACTTCAACATTTGCTGGATAGTTGAGTAAAAATTAAATCCGAAAGCAGGAGTCACTAAACATTTTTGTCGGCTAGCGTGTGTTATGCGCACCCCGGACATACACAAATACGCTTTTGACGAGGAATCCACGTCCCCCGTAGGCAATGTGTTAATAGTAAAACACTGAGAGAGTATTGTTCTCGTTTGTTAATTATTTAAACATGAAGATTGTTAGTCATATCTCTTTAACAGTAATCTTTCAACGTTGAAATTGAAAAAAATGTTTTTAAATCGAGCCCAGTGGCGATCACCCAGTTAGTAGCCTCTTATATAAAAATAAAATAAAATAAAAACGATAAGAGATTCTTGCGGACCTATGTCATCCACTATACATACGTTCAATGCCGGCGGCCCTCGTAATGTATCCGACGACGAGTTCTTAAAAACATATTAACATTTTTCAATTACATCCTTCATGTTTTAACGACGATTATAAACATGACATCGACTTTATGACCCTTTTCTCGTCCATAACTCAAAAAAAATCTATCATCATAATTGCGGTATAATATATTTCGTTCGTGGTTAGGCGCATGTTGAAAGAGACTACCAAATTTATTTATGGTCGTCGTAAACGTGAAATTAGTGTTGTAGGAAATTGTTTTACACTCTTTTCCAATTATTTTATTTATTGGTGGTGAATCAAACCGAGTGGACATCCCCGCTCGATGTAATGGCCGTCGTAACTCATTGTGCGTGCCACGCAATTAGGTTAAAAAGCGTTCAGGATAATGCTTAGAAATTTAGTGTCGACAATTGTAATGAAGTACATACTTAAATCTATACCAGTAATCTCTAACCGTTGATTTTTTTTTAAATAATATTTTTATATCTCGATGAATTATTAGTAAAATTGCCTCTAAAAAAATCTGCTAACTATAAACAAAACTCGTAATCAAATTGAAGATACCGAATGAATAATACAACTAGTTTTTTTTTAATATTCATATATGCTACAATACACTATGATGGATTAAATTTAACACCACAATATGTTTCAAACATTGTAAACATTTTAAAATATTCAAAAATGAGTTTTTTTTTGTTTTACTACAACTTTTACCTTAACCCATCTATCACGACTGCTCGAAAAGAATCACGTCATCCGTCTGTGAGAAACACCAAGCATTTTAAGTCTCAAAATTAAAAAAAAATGGATTATTCTAGGAATGAAAATAGTTATTATGATATCCTTCATAATTTGGTCGATATTTTGGATGTTTTAACTAATTAATATGAAGTGTAAGTGACATGCCCACTTGACGATTACTGAAGTCTCGCCGCACTTGTCAATCGCACGTTTCACTGGCACTCGGTATGATACCGGATGCGAGCGAAAAAAACATCGCGCCCGTAGCTACAGATGTGAATAATATTGCTTGTATTTTTTTTCGCAATTGCAGACAATAAAGGACAATGATTATTTATAATATCTATTCTTTAGACTTTTTTTGACAAATACAAAAAAATTATGACATGTAGGGTTTATATTAAAATAATTATTTGCGAAAAACCAAAAACTTGGAGTCCTCAATAAACCGATGGCACGACTAGGTTAAACAGTATCAAAGTTTTCATCTATAAGACTCTCATCACTTTTATTGAGATGTATATTTTTAACTGTAGAGAGCTATTTATTGATGATTTTTTTTAATGCTTAACTGACAGGTAGTGAATCCTTCGGTGTCTCCAAATTTGGTAAAATGTTCATGTAACCTTTTAAGGACCAAGAATAGTTCAATTCAATGCCATCTTTTGGGTAAAATAAAAAATGTGATTCATTTGAAAATCATTCATTTCATTCGAATATTTTTATTTTAATGCTAAGACTTTAAGGCTAATTATAAAATGAGCCTTATAACTGAGTCTTTTTACGTATGGGAACTTATCGTCGAACTATAAAAGTATACGGATTATTGCCTAATATATTTATTCGTTGTTATTTAATTATATATGTCATAACATATAAATAATCGTTCAACAAAACCTAATCGTATTTTCCAACATTTGAAAGTTTTATATATAAAACAGTTAAGATACGCAAAAATTTTACACAATAATTTGCGGTGTTAAATAAAATCATTTTTTTATCAGTCTACTAGTTATATACTGTCGACGCCTTAAGGCGCAAAATTAATAAATGCCGCAGAGCGAACTTTCATGTTATTATAAAAAATATCTTTTTGGAAATTTCAAGTTTTTTCTTTTCAAAATTATAGTGATATCTCATTAAGTTCTGTTTTTGATCGGCGTTTAACACGTTAACCCTTTGAACCCTAAGCTTCTTAAGCTTCGATCGCTGAGACCCCGGCTCCGGTGAATTTTCAACAATTACCCAAAATCCTATTTATTTAGATTTTGACAATGACTCATATATCTCTAGTATTCAAATTAATAAAAAAGATGTTATGACATGACAATTCGCCAGATCGTTTATCCGGTCTATATGATATTATGGGTTAAGAAAGATGTGCTATGGAGGTTAGACCACAAATCCCATAATAAAATAGCTAAGTTATCTCCTTTCACATAAAAGGTTGGATACCAATGATGCTATAGCGTAAATTTCAATAATCCTTTTAATATTCATAGAATTTAAATTGTTCACTTATTTTTATGACTATTCATTTCTTAAAATTTATAAAATATAAGATTTTGGAAAGAATAAATTAATTGATATTATTGTATAGACAAATTACTTGTTTGTTTTTTTTTTCTAAGTTTACTTATAAAGAAAAATATTTGTTTAATTAGTATTATCCATTATATATATAATTACTATTATCTATATGAAAAAAAGGTAATTGATTTTTGTTACATAGGATTTTTTTATATTCGAAAAAATTCGTCACAACTTAGATGAATGTATTAGAATCGTGATGTTAGAATAATGATCTGTTTGTGATGGTTCCAGAAAATTATTAGAATATAGGTGATTCCGGATATTATATATGGTTTTTAAATAGATGGGAATGCTCCATGTATACTTAATTTAATTAAGTATTTTGTATGAGAATTAGACCGCGTCCGTGGAATGTTTGTGCGTCAAGTGAATAGTGAAATAGCATTTCTAGAAAAACATACATTATTTTTTTTTACATGTAAAAGTTGACATAGATAAATGCTAAACAATAAGCATTGTAATCTTTTGCAGTTATGATATATACTTAATGCATTCACCTCTCGCACATATTTTTTGTTGTTCGCTACTTATAATTTATTACTATATTAAAATTATTTACTAAATTTATGATTAAGTGCGCTATAGAATAATAATTAAATGTTTTTTTTATATGTTTATTACAAACTGCATCCTCTCATAACGTGTAATTAAAAATATTAGCAAAAGTTTACGATAAACGAACGGCACAACGAACCCGTGTCATTCACTAATCGATTCCATTCACCTCTCGGGTTTTTTTTTTAATTTCGTAAACACTCATGAATCGCCTACAATTTTTCATTCAATAAAAGAAAAATCAATGAACGCGAGCTTATCTCTCGGTCCGTTGCATCGCCGCTGTCGTTGGCGCCAATCGCCCGTCAACTACCCAGACGGGACAAGTCAACGTCCCAATTGGGGATCAGGCCAGAAATAGTCGCGGGACACATTCCCGCGGGCGTCGTCGACACCTCGGCAATTAATCAAGCCGAAAGTTCAAACGATTCAGTGACCCTAACTGTAAACGTTGACCGTGACATTAGAGCCTTTGCTTATTATTTATGTTCACACATGGAGATGAAAAAAAATCGACGCACGCTCTATCGCCGTTGCAGAATGAATCAATGGGTGGCATGTTATTTATGAGGATGGTATGAAAAAAATGGCCAATAATTGAGAGCGCCGCACCTTAGAACCAGTTGCATGCAATAAAACATATAGTGACATTCGTCATCGTTTAAACTTTAATTAGAAGATAACTTAAAGAAAAGTTGTCCAATGAAATCAGATCAACCGTTCGATATAAAATTTTCCCAATATTTTATTTAATTATTATCTATATACCCTCGCGCGTTTATTTTATCGCGGTTAATAAGAAAAATTCAAGTATATCATTTCTTTTTAAAAATAATACGGATAAAGTTTTGTTTAATTGGGAACAAAACCTAAAAAAAGTTCTAGTCTATAACGCTTTCTTCGTTGGAGTCATGTTTTTTTAATTTCTAAACCCTTTTCAATTGATCTGAGATCTTCTTAGCTTGGAATTGTCATGTGATTTTCTGGTGGATCAGTGTTGAACTGTGTGAATTCTGCATCTCTTTAACATCATCGCCATTAACTTCCAAATTTTAAAGTCTGAAAATTTTTATTCTCCGCGGACAATAAATGTTGTATTAGGCAACTTTTTCCATAACAGTCACCTTCTTTTAGCTTAGCCTCGAATAGAAGAGAATACGCAGTTTTCTTTCGGCACTTATCGCCCTTTTGAAAACAACCAAGTCGTCCGAAGGGTGTATATTATAGACCCCAAGCATTTCAAGTCAAGATATTAATTAATTCTTTATCAAAATCATGATTTTACTTTAATAATTGATTATACATTTTTTAATAATGGATAATAACACGCCGCCGACTACCGATCGACGAATTCTTGCGGCACGTGTCACTAGTGCGTTTCACTCGCACTTCGTACCGAATGCGAGCGAGAAAAAACGCCCAATGCTGTTTTTTTTTATCCATGCTGTGTCAAATAAAGCTAGTTTTAAATCGATTGCACCAACCTGCTTCATAGCTTGTATAAAGCATTCATCATTGCCCATCATCTTTTTTCAATCCTTCAAAAATCAGCTTAAATTATTAGATACAGCATACAATGTTCTGATCTACTTGATTCTTCTTTTTCTTCAATTATTTTTTGACGTAGGTGATCTAATGTTCCCTCTCGTTTCTTAATAAATTTGCCTATTTTGCGAACTGAAATAATTATATTACTTCTAACCCGGTCCAGTTGCGAATGATGCCTAGCCACGACAGCTTCTTCCCAACCATCGTTTATCATCCACTTTTTCCTCCATGATAGTCTGCAGAAGGTGATAACTATTAAAGTACTAATTTTTACGTTTTTTACCGTATTCAGAAACTCTTACTCCTCGTGAGAAGTCTACGTATCTACCGCATCTTTTTTTATTTTTTAGGATTGTACAGTGAATTTCGGTAGCTACAAACTTCTTTGCCAGTTCACAGATTTTCATTCTGCTATTAAAATCCTTGATTAAAATCATCTACTTACTAGATGCATAAGAATCAGATATATTTTGTTTAACAAAACAAGATTTATAAAACGTATAACAAAACAATCTTAACTTTAGTCGGGATATTACTGCACTATACTAAAATTGAAAAAGCTTCTGTACCAGATATATAACAAAATCTGGATCTCCGGAAAATGGCCACAGGACTGGTCAGAGTCAATATTTATTACGATACACAAAAAAGAGAGTACGATAAAATGCGGAAATTATCGAACAATTTCATTAATATCACATTGCGTGAGATGAAATCGTTTGTGGAAGGTGGTGGAAGATATGGTTACACATTGTGCACCTTGTCCGAAGCCTGTATAAGAACAACACTGAAATAGTCAAAATAAAGTCGAATTCGTCGGAAAAGTTTTCGGTGCTCAAAGGAGTGATATAGGGCTGCATAACGTCCCCAGACTTATTCAACTTATACGGAGAGTATATCATGAGAAAAGCTCTTGAAAACTGAGAAGTCGGATTTCAAAAAGCGGGTAAAAAAAAATCAAATCTTAGATATACGGACGATACGACATTGAAGAAGAAATAGCCGATCTACTCAAAAAAGATATATTTAAAAGTAAAAAACTAGGACTCGAGATCAACATTACTAAAATCAAGCTGATCAGCTATTCAGATCTGTTAATCTTCCGGATTTGGAGAGGGTTGAAGAATTTCTTTATCTCGGATCACTACGAGTAACGGAAATTGTGAGCCGGAGATAAGAAGGCGAATAGGGATGGCTAAAATGCGATCTCAAAGCTATCAACAATTTGAAAAACAGAGAGTTATCCAAAAAGACAAAAAAAATGTTTGGTGCAGAGTCTGGTATTCCCAATTTTTATTTACGGCGTAGAAACCTGGACCATAAAAGAAAACATGAAAAAGAAAATTGACGCCTTTGAAATGTGTTGCTGGCGACGTCTGCTGAGAATACAATGGACTGTTAAATCCACAAACGTGTCTGTCCTAAATAAAATGGGGACCGACAAAGAAGACCGACTTTTCGACCATATGTCTCAAAAGGATTCTTCGATACTTTGGGCATCTCGCCAGAAGATGCAGAAGCTCGTCGCGCTTGGAAACGTACAAGGACGCAGGGGAAGGGGTAGGGCGCCCGCCCGCTGGAGCGACCAAGTGAAGACTGCAAAGAATCCTAGAGAGACTAAGTCAAGAATTTTCGGACTAAAGAATAAGTAATACTGGCGTTATTGGCAAAACGAATTTACTTAGAGAGTTATGTACTAATTAGATACAAAATTCGTACGCCGTTTGGAATGTGTTTAATTTTTTTCATTCAAGCGAAATTCCGGATAGTCATCGACCTTCGCTGGATGTGCTAAGTGGTGATAATTTCTGTTGTGTATCAACGAGTTCCGGCAATAAATTTTAAATCAAACCGGCGATAGAAATTTTGGAAAAAGTTTGAATAAACAGGCACCACGTCGGTTTTGAATTATGGATCCGCAGCGCGTTGATATCGCCGAGACATAATGTAAACGTCCGTTGAATATTTCTATGACAATGTTTACAAATAAGCTGTCAACGCTCCGAATCCGAAATAGATAATGGTAATGGACTCTTCTTTTATACTTTTATAGACCATTTATCAAATGGATTTTTTATTTATTGATTTTTTTACACGCATATAAATCATGTCGGTTTATATGATGAACAAAACGATTGCCGAGGTAATTTTTTTAAGTGATTGTTTAGCCTGACCCATCTCAAGTTAGGTCATTATACAGCTATTTTCTTACGATTGTGAACATAAACGAGATAATAAATAAAAAAATATATACATTATTTTTAGTTTAAATAGAAAATTATTAAAAAAAAAAAACGTCAAGAATTAATAAATTATACGGCGTTTGACATTTTGCGACACTGGCTCTAATATTGGCAATCACATCCACAATGATCAATGATCCCGTAACCGAATTCTAGTTTTCTGTAAGGAATGTCATCCGTCGGACGTGTTAGCAGTAATTGAATGTCACATTTTAAAATTTCTCCATCATCCAAACACGTAACTAGCATTAGCAACGGCGCTAATTACTGACATCTTGTCGCCGTTCTGCAAATAAGCGATAGATATTCTAAAAATCTAGATTATACATGTGTGCACATGAATGAACTTGATGCGTGGGTCAAGCCAAGAAAAAAATAGAGGAACGTCAACGTCGCGTCCATATCTTGTTCCTCAAAGGAGACAAGTATCCGCGGCAAAAGAAAAGCTCGATCTTTCAATATTTCACGCGAGATGACATTAGCTGTGTTCAAAGGCAGCCGCCATGGGACACACTTATTTCGGTCCATCGAGACTTCGCCGTGTACACGGTACTTTCATCGGGCCTGAAAATAAATTGATACACGAGAGATATGTCATAATGCGGACACGTCCTGAATTCGGGGCAGACGGGAAGCTGACGCAAATAAACGTGCAAGAAGAATGGCCACCATTGCACGCGAAAATAAAATCGGTACGCAGTCTGGACACGCACGTGTCGACAGGAATACCGATCGGGAACAGTGATCCATATGTCTGGATGCGACAGAACTATCTCTGTAGTCGAAAATTAACGGGAATACAAAAACATCACAAAAAAACTATTTTTTTTATTATCTAAACACTAAATTATCTTTAAAATTTAGTTGTTTTTTTTAACAAATATAAAAGTGCACGAGCTTCGAGGTGTTAGGAGATATTAAGATCTAGAATTAATACTTAATAAAAATAAAACATTCTCACAAAAAAAATATTTATTAACGGAGCGCGTACTCATCGGAACAATTCTAAACCATTCGTGCAGCTGCAAATACATTGTTGAAATAACTCATGAAAAATTCGTGTTTCATTCAAGAATTAAATATGTTAGCAGAATATATGAGGCGAGGTATGGCGATTGTGTTTTTTGCCTGCAAGATGAGAACGAGACGAAAAGGAAACAGCCATGTTGGAAAGAGAGGGCAAGAAAACAAAACACTCAACAACGTAAAAAAAAGTACTCTTTAATTGAAGAGTTTTTTGTACATAAACCCCGTTTACATAAATAATTTTATTTATCGACCCCCGTACATTTTAAGGTTTTGAAATTGCCGATATTTTAAATGTCGAATTTTCCGATATCGATAAGTTGTTCATTGATCAAGAAATAGACGAAGAAGACTTATTTACAATGGCAACTGAAGCAAATAGTATCTTGAAAATGATATCAGTGTTATTGATGATTCTGTCAAAATTATATGCTGTCTGTATTAAGAAATATACAAGGAATGGCACAAAAAATGGTAATAGATTATTTAGTAAGGGTAAATCCCTTAAAGAGTATGACTAATACTAACGATTTTGTGAACAATTGGTTCGATTAGAATACAGTAGCGACGAAGAGAAATATTAAATAAATAGTTATCGTGTTTTAAGTTACGTATAATATTAACACAGCACGGTTTCGATATAACACGGTTTGTAAATTATGACATATTTCTATATAACAGAATTTTAGGAAAAACAATCAATTAAAAATCAATGATCATGCCTGATTTGGACACTTAAAGTCAAAGAAAAAAAGTATGGCTTGAAGTAGCCAAACAAATAATATTTGTCGTGGAATTTGTGGAGAAGAATTTGATGACCTGGATATTCAAGATATCGAAGACTATTGGAGGATCCTGCTTTTAACAAAGAAGGACTAGTCGAAAAACTCATATAGGAGTTGCAACGAAGCAGTTACATGTTTCATATTCAAAAAAAAATATGGCTGTTTAATTAGCTGATAATAAATGTATGTATAAAGTATTAAACGCTAAAATCAGCCATTCGCTCTACTTTTAGTCAAATCTACGAGTTACTCTCATTATATTTTTTTTATAAATGTATTAAAAGAGATATTCATTGAAAAAATAAACAAGAAGCGTTTATGGGACATGATTTAATATTTTTTTTAAATAAATAACAAAAAAACCTGGTACAAGCTGTTTGTTAAAAAATCTTTTGGGCCAATACGTCTGGCCCACGGAGTGGAAAATGTTAAAGATTAAATCTAAAAATACTGTAGGGTATTCCGATAATGAACCGTATATTTTTCTATTATTTATTGGAAAAAATAGAGGATATAAATAAACCTCGCTATTTTTTGCTAATTATTTACGAATTATATACCTATGACATGTATAACATAGATTTGTAATACAGGATCGTGTTATATGGGGTACGTATTTGTGAAGAAAAATGTGCTATATTTTTCTACCAAAGCAATAGATTAGATTTTTTACCTTAATTTAAAACTATTCTAGTTTTTCCAACACAAAGCATAGGTTTAACGAAAAAATATCGAATTATTAGTAAATTTCTAGATAATTAACTTAGGTTAGATGAGTTTCACTGTGAATATATATTGCAAAGCTTCTCTGTATGCTAACACTTTATGAACCGCTGACGCCTTTTGGCGTAAAATTGCCCCAACCGTTATGAACCGCTGACGCCTTTTGGCGTAAGGAGCATGGGCCTACTACATCATATAAAAAAAATGTTACCGACTCAACAACCCGACGGCAAGTCTTGGTCTCTTCCAGCGAAATTGTCGAGATTTGCCAAAAACAGCAATTGCAGCAATTTTGCACCAAAAGGCGCGGTACATAAAGTGTTATTGTTTAGACTTGGAGCTTAGAATTAAATTTATTATTGAAATTAGAAACTAGGTCAATATTTCCGTTTCCACGAAACGGTTAGCATGCATTTCAATATTGACCTTCATTAAAAAATCATTGATTATTATTAATATATATATAATTAATATATCAAATACTACTAAATTGATCTCATATTTTCATATTTATTAGCGACAAATCTTATGGATTTTCAAAACAAAGTTATAAATTTTTACAAATCGAAGATACCGAATCCTTTAACAAGGATAAAAAAATATAAATTGTATCAAAAAAGGTTGTTTACTTCTAATCGGTTGATATATCATTATTAATTATTATTATTAGCGAAATCATTGTACAAATACACATTTTATTATTCTTAACTTTTAAAAATATTTAAAAATCATCTGATCCCGCGTCCTTATATTTATTATCAACATTATTTCCGAGACAAATCTTATGGGATTTTCAAAACAGAGTTATAAATTTTTCCAGATAGTATCTGACGGGGGTGTCGGGTCCTTTTGAGCCCGCATATTTCAGCAAATTATGCAGATTTTTTTCAACGGAAGGTTGCATTGTTAATTTAACGACAATATAAATTATAAAATATATCACAAAGGTTTTTATGAGCATCCTTATATATAACTCATCTCGAATAAATCTATTTATATGATCATTTTGAGTATATCAAATACGATTTAATTAAATTAAAAATATTTACTCGGATCTTATTTTTGAAAAATTCTTATGTGCTTATCCGTTCGTTCACGGGACATATCTGCAAATTTATTTAACGCCTTCCAGAATTAACCGCGATTTACAGGATACTACAGTATGCCAAATAACTATAAACCCGGCGAGTTTAGTGTCGCACCATACAAACGGTCGTTAACGTCTCTGTAATTGGACGCAGATTTGTTGACCGAACTGTCATACTGCGCACGCGCAGATATATTTAACCCTCGACGCATTGTTTGATGGATTTATATATATATACATTATTCTATTTATTTACGCGTGTTAAAAATAATTTGGCACGTTTTAAATGGTGATCCGTAGTGTGCGGCCCCACAAATAGACGTGCGCGTGCTCCACCAATAGACGATCGGCAGACACGAAGATGAAAAAAAAAAAATAAAAGCACATGTTAGGTAGACATTGTCACTCTGTGTTATGCTAAGTGTCTCACTGTATAAATAGAATACACTAATTGGGTAATTAGTTGGAAAAGTCTGCCGGAGAGCTGGATCGACGACTACATGAAAAATTGTCAACCAAGTCCAAGGGTCCCCAAACGTATTCGTCATTTCTTAACACTGAATATTTATAATAAATTAATTTGCATACAAATCAGAAGAAGCTGAATCCATTGATATAGAATATACGATTGTAACTCGCGAATATAATCCTGCTATGGATTTAACAATAACCGTGAGCGACATCGGCAACTTGTCGCCTTCTGGAAGAGTGTTGTGACTCATCGCTATCCAATCTAATCGAAGACAATGGAGGAAGGCGGTGATTCGGATCATCCGGTGTCATCTGGACAGAGTCCCGCGACCGGTTTAGATGCCTATCGCGAATAGATAGATGGATGCCAGCTAAAAGAAGAGTTGGAACAGAAGCCCGGCGTGGACAGCACAATAACAGTAAATCAGCGCATCTCACTAGCACTGCTAGCATGCCATCAGACATTCTGCAGATTCCGGCAATAAGCCGGGAATTACAGGCGATATGTCGCCGCTGGATATACGACCGGTATCGGAGATTCCGTTTTATTGTTACACGGCGACGAGAAGAGTATCGACAGTCGTATATTTAATATTAGGCGAAGCGGAAAGAAATGTCACTTTGCATTACTTTAATACGGTTTATCATATTAATGTTTTGACATTCACATCATCTAAGATATTTATGTAGACATCTTGAATCATTGAGAGTGCTATATATAGTTTCTAAAGTTCAGAGAGTATTGAATGTGGATGAAAGGACAAAACAAATCAAACAATGAAAGAATTATCACAAGAGCTCGGTTGTCCTTGATCAATAATGAAGGATAATTTTAAATGCCAAGGAAAACAATAAACAACGGATAACCATATCTTTCAAACAAGACAAAATATATGCCCATATGCCAAGGACAAGTCCTTAAACCACTGAGAGTCGAAGAATACAGCTTCGAGCCCGTCCAGGAATTCACATATCTCGGCTCACTTACTACAAATAACAATGAAACCAATTTAGAAGTATGAAGAAGAACCACGCTAGTAAATCGGTGTTTATTTGAACTTCAACAGCATCTACAGTCTAGATTCCTCCTATAGAAGACCAAGGTCTCTACATGATCCTCATCAGGCCGATCCTAACACACGGATCTGAATGCTGGAATACTGAAACTGGATATCCTGGAGAGGAGGATTCTGAAACGAATATTTAGAGCCGTATTCGACAACGAGGCATGGCGTAAATGGCGAAACAGCTGTCAGACTCCGGTGGGCCGGTCACATGTCAAGGATGTGGGACAGTCAGCTGCTGAAAAGGCTTATGGCTAACAAGCCTTCTTCTCCCCGGAGGAAAGTAAAACCAGGGCTGTACTATATACAGAGGGATACTGCATCATTAAAACTGACCGGAAAATGTAGCAACCTGGTCTGCCACCAAGTGAAATGGAGAAAGGTGTTAGATAAGACCAGGGATCTACAATAGGTCTTTCTCCTCTATGATGGTGATGATGATAATAATCATATATTTACTCTCGATATGAAACCGATCCGTTTCTTTGAAGAATTATATCTGTGGATGATTGAAAAAAACAACGACTTTTATCGAATCAGGTACCTGTGACTACACCTGAGTTATCATCTGCAGAAAAAGGTTCTCATTTTGAATTTGTTGGGATGTTTTGGGAATAATTCACTATAAATGAATATAGCCTGATCAGAATTTTATAGGAGAAATGTATTGTGTCCAATTAGTAATGCTTAAAAAAATATCAATTTTAAGAAACAATTAAAGCTGAAATCAGCAAGCACGCAGCACAAAATGCTAGAGTTCTAAATTCTACAACATCCATTGTATTCACCTGATGTTGCACCTTCGAACTATCAACTTTTTAAGCCGATGAAACATTTGCTTCGAGATAAAAAAAATACAAATGTTGAACAAGTAAAAAAAACACTTGGAGTCGTATTTTAATAAAAAAAAACGTCAGAAATTAACGAGAACTTCCTATTCTGTAGAAAACAACAGATAATATTTAACAGAATAATAATAAACATTTTTTTGTCGCAATAAAAAAATTGACATTTCTTTCCGCATTGCCTAATAATTAAAATCTCAATGCATCAATCATAAATTGATCATTTAATTATTATTGACTTTAAATTTGCATATTACGCGTGTAAATCAATCTCTGTTTTATTATCCATCTCAGCCTAATATTGATTTATATACCAGTAATTATGTTATATTATCCGTATTCTTTGTCAGTTGCCTTAATTTATTAGACGAAATAATGTAAAACAAAACTGGGAAAATTTTCAATAAATAATTGCGGTGGGTTAAGGTCAAAATTCGAATTTTTAAATGTCGATTTATGGTTTTAAAATCAATTTACATAAAAAGTTCGTTTTGAATATCAATTTAAATATTTTTTGTATTTGCTATATGCAATTTGATGCTGGACAAAGAACCGTCGGAGGTATTTACATTTTGGTTTTATTTTTTTTTATTTTTCTTATAATTTATATTATACTTCGCAGAATCAATGCAGGATATTCGATAATTTGTCTATTATCCTTTGAGATAATCGATGAAAATTATATGTATATGGTTAATCCATGACTTGGAGTATTTTTTTTGCGGCACTACATACAGCTTTGCAAATCTTGGACAAGGTTGTTTGTCTTTTAATTACAACAACAGTTGCCCGACATCTCGTCAATTCCTTGTCCATCACTCATCCACTCTGACTCGTCAAATTTCGGCTTTTTTCGTGGTATCAAGTGTCCCGTCGGCCACAACAATCGGACGCTGTCAGAGTTGCGGCTTCAAGCTGTGGCCGATGAAGAAGAGTTGCTAAACTGGTTGTCCATCCTGTTTCACATTGGACTCCTTATCGGATCCGATACCCGAACCTGCTGAAGGCAAGTTGACACACGCCATCGGGTTACCAATTCGGTAACAATATCCTCGTGCGTATGATCGGGATACGCATTACCATGCCAACTGTCGCCGTTGGTGGTAGATGACATTGCAGTGCGGACGTCGATATCGTCTTCGTACTTATTTTTATGAAATTTTTGCATACAAATATGCATATTAAAATCTATATGCAAATGAATATATGCTATTATTATTATGATTAAGCTATTTGTATATGAATATAGTTAATAAAAATTTTATTAATTTCGCTTAAATAAACATCATCTCCTTAACGAGTTGGCGCTACCCCATTTGGAAAAAAAATACGAGTTTTAAGGGTTAATCCTTATTAATTATTATACGATCATTTATCTGATATATCACACAGACAAAGTAGATAGTTATCATGTTAATCGAGCGATTGCAATCATCTTTTTTTTGCATACCTCTCTCTATATGTAGAAATTGAAAATGTATCGAATAAATCATTCGGAGTATGCCGGCGCGTGTGCCAGTTTAAAGGTTTTCGGCTTCTGAAGAAGATGCAAAAAGATTTATAGTGCAAGGACTGGTCCTATGTAACGGCACACGGTGCCTGAAGCCACAAATATTTTGATGATTAAATATTGGAACAACGCGGTCGTTGTTGTTAACGGGTCAAATTATAAAATATCGTCGGCGAAATGCTAACGCGGATGTACCATTTCAGTCATCAAAAGCACTAGACGATCATAATCGAGGCATGTTTTAAGATGAAATAAATGGAAATCGTTTTTTTTTATTAATTCTTTTCAAAGAGAATAATCAATTAGAGTGTGGAGCTGAAATTTCATGGTGTTCGGTCGAGCTAAATCTGTTAATTTTCCCATTGTCGAATTAATAAAGTCTGCGATTGGTAACGCGTCTCGGTACAAAAGTGAGTACAACGGCAATCGAAACGGCATCCTTTGTATTGAACTAATGGCGCCCGTATGGCCAATGATCTATCGACTATGTTAAACCATTAAGCGCTATTTTTTGCAATCGCCATTCTGCAAATTTTCCATTCATCGCGCATACGGGATGTAGTTAGCGGATTGATGAGTCTGAATGGCTCATCGAACAGGTCGGCTCGATGAAATGAATCTGTATGAGCTCGTGATCTCTGCATAAAAAAAAATAAACGAATAAAGGAGCGTGTACAGCCGAGATGTAAGTCATCGTGGTTGAAAAAAAAACGCAAATCTATGAGTCAGAACGTTAGGTCTTGTCCAATGTCTCGCGATCGGGAAATCCGATCCAGTATTAAACAAAATCTAGGATCTCGTTCGCCGACGATTGTTAATTAGACTGAATGAATTTCTTTTTTTAAAAATGTATCACTGACTGCATCGGAAATTCCCGCTTCGAAAATAGACGATGGTGTGCTGCACACTAGAAATTGATTGATCGATCCAATAATATGAAAGGTCGTAAATTTTGTTCAGAGCGCTGGTGAATCACAAGCGGCGCTCGCAGCCGCGCCACTCGAGATCTGCACAAGACCGGAGGAGACATCTCTACGTGAGAGAGTCGCCCGTGGCGGGATGAATAACACTAAGAGGTTCAAAGGTGGCCGCTTGTCTATTATGGATTCAATCAGCAGCCGTCAGGACGGCAATGACCGTGGCGTGGTCGTGACCGTGGACCACAGCCCCTCCCTGCCCGCCGCCACCCCTGGCGAATGAGGCGCTCTCACGGTCACACGTCGCCAACTCCGTGAGAAGAAACCAGGCGCCCCGGCGTCTTCCTGCTCGGGTGACTCGTGATGCGTGGTGACCTAATGTGACATAATGCTTTACGACGCTCGGCGAACTCACCTTACTCAAAAACTCAGTGTTCAGCGTCGGTCATCCGTCCGCAAACTTCTGACATGTTGGCGATTACCAATTTATTTTAACCACGCCCAATAATCAGTTGCGGAAATACCGTGAAAGCTCATTCTACTTAAATTGCAATGCTGGCGTCGTAAACAGCTAATGCAACAATCGTCAAAGAGCCATCTTCTAACTATTAAATGTTGGCTCCATGTATAGAGAAGTCCCGGATATGTTTCAATACCAAATACGATAGGTATTGGCCATAATACATCAAACTCCAGCCAAATTGTAAAAGCGATTATATTGCTTTAGATGTTTTCTTGGTTAAATTATATCTATATGGAATTTAACAACATTTTGAATGATTTAATATTATATTTGCGTAACTAATAAATACAATAATTGTGTAGTTCTAGAACAATAAGGATGCAGGAAATTATTATTTTAAAAAATAACATTATAATTTATAATGAGATTTTGAATTTCATCAATAAAAGTACACATTTTTTATGAGAATGTGTTATATTGTACTCGAATTGCGACATCGTTGATAAATTGCCATATAACATAATTATCATGCTCTACATGGCAACACTGACAAAAAAATAACCTGCGAAAAAACATTTAAATTACTCTAGATTGCAATTTTCCCTGGATCTGTAGGGCTGGGAGAAAGATGGAGAGAGAATTTCATTAAAATTCTCTTATAGAAAAAAAACTATATGAAACGTTAAAGTTTAATTAAAATCAAATTGCTTCAGATAGTAATATACAGGGCCTTTGAGAAAAATGCGAGGCCTGGGGCAGCTATAACCTAGCCGTGCCGATGGGGTATATTAAGGACCCCAAATTTTTGATTTTCCTTTAAATACTTAATATAAATTTTGTATTTTTAAAATTGTGTATATTAGAAATAATCATTGTCCTTTATTGCCTGCAATAGTGACAAAAAATTAAAAACAACAATATTCGCTTCTGTTGCCACGGGAGCGATGTTTTTCTCGCTCGCATACGGTACGATGTGCAAAATAAGAGTGAAACGTGCTATTGATAATTGCGGCGAGAGATTTCAGTCGGCGGCGAGTGTTCAGTCCGCAGCGAGACGTCGCCGAGTGCGCTGTCATATACTCGTCGTATTGATTAGTTGAAAAATCGAAAATATCTACCAAATTATAAAGCATATCATGAATAGCTATTTTTATTCTTAGAATTATAATAATAAAGAATAATAATGAAAAATTCATCAATGTCTTGATATGAAATGCTTGCGGTCACTTAGACCCCCTTCGGATGAAACAATTGTTTTTGAACCGCTGTGACGGATGGATTAATTTAAAGGCACTTTAAAATTCAAAATAAGTACAGGATATACTGCTCAATTTTTCTACTTGTCTTAATTTCTGAATTTGTGTTAGTTTTAATTTTTGTTTTATTTAACCCCTCTCTATATTTTTCTCTAAGGTATTAACAAGTCCCCTGATATTGTTAAGCTCGGGAAAGCAGTCCCTCCTGTCTCCCTTTGATAAGCCCTCGTGATATAAAAACGATAAAATCTATATATTAAGTTAAAAAGCATAAGAAATTTTAGAAAAGATAAGGCTTTTTCATTTAAATATTTAAAATTAAGTATCGTTGCATCATTGATAATTCTGTGTCATATGTACATGGATTTTTGTGTCATCATGCTGTCTATTTTTCTCCAATGCTATTCTGAATAAGGAGGTGGTTATTCTTCAGCAAGGACGTCCTTAGTCTTTCGTCTTTCTTGAATCTTTCTCTGAATATGAATATGTTTCGAGATGTTTTTTTAATCCTCTGATTTGAGATTTCGATTTAATTCTTGTTCGTAAGTTTTTTCATGTGGACAAATGTCTTTCTAGCGTTTTTCATTCGATATTTCACTTCTGTCATCTGTTTTTACTCAGATTGCAGTCCTGGTATATAAATTTTCAAACTCTTTCTACTGCAACATTGATGCCTATTGATACATGGAAAGTTGAGTCATCTGTGAATTTTTAAAAACGCATTTTCAATCATAATATAAAATTCTTTTTCATTAAGGGTTTTTTCATTATTTATATATATATATTGCAAAGCTTTCAATTTCAGAATAATAACAATGAAAGACGAATGATTAAATGATTTTTATTACTATTTTTGTATAGCCTAATTAATTATCTTTATATACATGTATTTGGGAAAAAAAATATTTTAAGATCACAGATTACGCAGTTATTGTTTCCTGTGTAATGTTGAATAATTGAACAATGATTCACAAAATAATTCAGCATCAACATCTTAATTTAGCATCCATTCATTTTAAGCACCTTAATTGCTTGTTGATTTTTTAATTCACATACATTAACATAAACAACCGCCCGTGTAACATGTTTTAAACCAATTGGGTAATGTTTGCGTTTTTAATCGCGCATTTCCTAGGATTGTATTTTTTTTTCAATACATTTTTTCGACCAAAACTATGCAAATTGAGATACAATCGGCGAAATAAAATTATACGCGCGATAACGATCGTTTTTGGGGGTTCGCAGTTTCCGGGTTGTGTGTGGGTACGTATCAATAATTTATTTTTCAATATTCGCCTTTTCCCTATAATAATGCGAATTATACACATTAAGATTTCTATCCGACGAGTATCGTTATGTATAAATCTTTAATTTTATACAATCAACACGTCGTTACGATTTCAAAATGGCGGCCCGACGTTTACCAACATTTATCGCAGATAATAATTTCGACAATCGATCGATGTAGAAGCTGGATGTAATTTTATATCGGCGATAAACTCTATTGAATTATATCATATTAAGTTTTTATTGAGACTGTTTAATGCGAATTTTCGCATTGATATTTTATTGCACGAATCACTTAGCGAATAATCAGGATAGCATCTGTGCAAAAAGCTTTCTAAGCAGCTGATTTTTTTAAGCATCGAGTTGTAAATCAATTGAAATTGCTGTATTTTTTTAGTTAACTTCAATTTTATTAGTAATAACTCGGAACTTTGCAGTGATAAATGTGCAATATATTTTATTCATCGCTATTTAGCGTCATCGTTGACACTTTTATAGCAGTTTCGATTGCGAAATATTAATTTATTCACGTTTTTTTGAATTTTTTGTACAAAATTGTTGTGTTTATTAGGCAATTATGCCGGATTTGTCGTGTCCAGTGTCCGAAATTGGAAACTCTGTCCGGCTACGGACCTCACGGGCGTAGGAAGCCATTTACCGAAATGGTTAAATTAGCAAACACGTCCCATTGATAAATTGACAATGATGGTTAAACGTTTTCGCTAAAAACGGTAGTTTAATCATCGCCATCATCATCGCCAATGATCGTGACGATATCGATAGGCGCCACTGTCAAACGGCGTTTGTTATGCAAATATCGCTGTCGTCAAGAGATTAAATCAATGTAACGTTTGCCAATTTATTAATTAATTGATTATTAATTGTGGCATCAAGAGGCGGATGCCGTGTCAAGGTCGAACATAATTTTTATATTAATTTTCGGCCGACGGCATCAATGCATTCGATTTGATTTACTCCTCGTGGCTAAAAATACTAGATGGAAACGGTCAATACCTATGTGTTTGCATTGGTCGGTATTCCCAACTATGAAACTACTCAAGAAGGTCGTTTCTATGTAAATAGCATGTAATGACTTTCGACACGAGTACTGTGCAAGCAATACTTAACTGCCATGTCTACAATGTATTATTATAGGATTAAACTTGCGGTCATCTTCATTTGCTTCGGGAAAATTGTTTATATGCACACATGTTTGAATGGTCGACGGGTTTTCTTAACCATAAAATTTAATAAGAAATTGCGTGTGATGATTACTATTCTTTGAAGATTATGGCATTCGCCCTTTAGATGCGAGGATCACCGTGTTCGCATCTCGCGTGTGAGATGCTGATTTATCCCACGCCCTGTAATAATTACGAGTGAAAAAATTTTTTGGACATAGTACGTTGTAATGTATTAATATTAAAATTATTAAAATATATTATTAGCATTACTACAATTTTAATGGGCTATTGACACTTATGCCGCATCTGAAGGGTTAAATAATATTACATAAATAATTATCAGAGTCTTTATTTTTGAATAAAAACTTTTCTGGTATAAAGCTTATTCAAACGAGACAATAGAAATAGTTAAGATATATTAATAATTAAAGTTAATTTTATTATTATTATATCTATTTACTTTGTCCTTTATTTCAAGGATGCCTCTTTTCCTTTTCATTAAAATTTCAATCCCATGATGGAATCTCAGAGATAAGGAATGTGGTGAGACTAAAGGATTTTGATATTTTAGTAAGTAATCAGAATGGTTTTAAAATAGGTTAGAAATTAAAAAGGATTTATATTTTTAAGTTTTGGTAGAGAATTAAAAATTGGTATGGCAAGAGTTTTAGAAGGTTTTAAAGTATTTGATTTGCAAAAGGATGCATTTGACGTAAAAAAATCCGTATAATTATTTATAATGAGATTAAACATATCGAGCGGAAGGGATCAGTCAAAAATAATTGGGTCGCTTTTCCTGAACCGTGCTATTTCAAAATCCGCGTAAAATTAGAATCAAATAAGAAACATTGATTTTTAAATTAAAACTTTAACTATAATATATGCATATAACACATTATTTAATCATAGTAATATTATTATGAGTATATGATTAAAAAAAATAATATTAATTAGATTCTTATCCAGTTACGGTTTCATCTCAATTCCATTTTTTTTTATATAATTAATAACTATTTATATGTTTGTTTGATTGTTATACATTCTTGAACTACTTCTGTGACTAACGCAAATATTGCTGCTGGACATACAACTTTTCTATTTATTTTTCTATTCTTCGACCTTCTGAATCCAGGAGGGATCTTGTTTAATATATCTAAGCTTTTTAAGATTTTGTTTATTTTACTATAGATAAGATTCACATAAGTTTCATATTTATTAGATACAGCACACCGACGTTAAGGCCAGATTGTGCGGGGCACACCGTCCATATGACCAGATTGTGCGGGGCACACAGGCGCCGAAAAATTAGATGCAATATATCAATAATGTTATTTGATTTTTCTGCAAATCTAAAACGACGACCTGTCGTTATAGTCCCTTGGAGATTAATTCCTTCATTTTAAATCACGAGAGTATTTTCCGAATGAGTTTTTCTAAGATCTCGATATTTTTCATAATGTTTTACAGATTTTTTTTTTGTATTATCTGTTATTTATCATACTCGCTGTTGTTACACTGAAATGGAATAGTGTATTTGATATTTTAATGAATATTTAAAAAGATTAATAAGACTAATTATCTGGACCAGATATTCTTTTTAACCATATATTGCGAAAATTGTCGGATAAACGTCTATGAGCAGAATCATTACACGTTTGATTGCCATACTAAACGTCAATGCTTGAATAGATGGCTGATGCAACTAGAAATGTTTTTTTAAATTCTTGGAATATATGTATTTACGACTGAAATAAAGTCGTAAATTCTAGAGATTAAATGATCTGATCTATTAAATTTTAGTTTACATAATTTTTATGTAAACTAAAACTGAATTGGACCGTTTTAATACACCCAATTAAAATTTTCTAATGGTTATCTAATCATTTGGTACAGTTGCAATACAACTTTCGATTTCCACCCAGGTCCAAAATGCGCTTCCTTATGATACTGCAGATCTTCCTACGGTTACCTAATACCCGATGATGACCAACGGTAAATATTGACGGTTAACCATTTACAACATGTTTACACAACTAATATTTTTACCTGTGAATCGGTAAAAAAACGATATGATGTCACTATCTGTGTGGCATTGAGAAGGTTGCTGCTCTAGAATCACTACCAGATTCTTGAACCACTGCGTATCAATGGAGTATGATGACACGGAACCACAAAATATTGACCCTGGCGCTTTTCTTCGCATTGTGAATGCGCCGTTCGATTGAGTCTATTGCCATTTTTGTTGCGCTAATTGGGCGATGGTACAAAAAGTGGCTGTCTATGTGTCGGAGCCAATTAAGTGGATGTGTTATTCAAAGCAATTAATTACAAGTTTTATAATCTGACAGCGGATTGCCGGTATCATCCTCACTTTGTTTTATTTCAAGTCACACGAGACTTACGGCAGGTGGTTTCAATAAAATCTGATTGTAATCGGCAAAGAATTGCACATTCTCTAAGCCAGGGATATGAAATTTTATAAAAAAAAATATATTAATAATTTCTACAATAAGTATATAATAAATTAATATTAATGGATGCAATATTTCGAGAAGAAACTCTTGCCGCAAATCAACATTTTCACATAAAATGAAATTGTGAAACGACTTGACCCGCGTGGGTCTAAACGAGAGGTTTGATCTCCGGGTTTTAGATTTCGGCTTTATCGTTTAACAAAATGGGAAATTACTATATCCACTTCTCAATCTGTCCATATTGAAATGTCGCCATGAACAATTGCCAACATCCGAGCGGCGAAGTTGTGCCGTGTCAAGATAAATGGACCGGGTCCAACAGTGTCTGGACACGATGATGTTGGTAGGCGCCTATCTACTCTCGATAAATCATCTCTTTTGTTGGAAACAAGCTGTTGCGACACCTACGCGGATTCTTCAGAAGAAGTGCTTCCTGAATATATTAATGTTGGAAAGCAAATGGAAGTGGAAAGCTTTTAAATATGTACCAATACCGTTGATTTCAATCAGCGTCAACGATGTCCCCCCATGGAAATATTGCAGACATTCATTAAATACGATAACAGTGGAATACTGATTGCTGACAGATGAAAGATTCAATTTATACACAGTTCTTAGACATATTTTAACCATTTAAATAGCGAAATATTTGATTTAATACTCCAGGCCAGCGATTATATTTATGCACAATTTTATTTACATATTGATAAAATCTTATTTTCAACGAAAAAACATCGCGACTCATCGGCGAGACACTAGCTTATAAAGTAAATAAACATCCGACTCACCGATGAGACGCCGTCGATGGCTTCATAAAATCTAACAATTCGTCTGACTTGATTTGTTGATAGATTGTCCTTGTTTTAACCCTTTTCTGCTGCTGAGACCTTTTCTCAAGCTTGAAATTTTCGTGTGCTTTTCTAGTGAAACTGAATCTGATGTATCATATACTTCAGTGACGTTGTGCTCAATCATCTCCATGAACCCATCGATAATCAGCTCCAATAGCTCGTTGACATGATCACCTTTGACTTCCAAATCTAATAGCCTAGTAAGATCTTAAGAAACCTTAAAGCGTTCTTACAGAGTATGCTAGATTCATCTGCATTACATTCTATTTCACTACTGAGTCACCTTCTTCTAATATAGCCTTAAGTTTCTCAGGAAAAAAATACGCAGCTTCTTTATCAGCACTTGTCACCTCTTCATTCTCCGCGATGCTGTGGTAATTATAGTACCAACTGTTACTAGCTTCAAAATTGTCATGCTCGCTTGCCTCCCCAGCTTCGTCCTTTAACCCTTAACCCATCCGTCATTCCAAGGGAATCTCTCACAGACCTCAAGCATTTCAAGTCAAGATATCGATGAAATATTTATCAATATCTTGATATTTTTTTAAAAATGAATTATTCTAAGAACAAATTAGTTATGTGTTATATGCTTCATAATTTGGTCGATATTATGGATTTTTTAACTTATTTATATGACGCTTAAATGACAACGCTCTCGGCCATGTCTCGCCGCAGACTGAGCTCTCCACATCACACGATTCACTCGCACTCGGCACATAGTACTGGATGCGAGCTATATAAAACATCACGCCCGTGGCAACAGTAGCAAATGTAGGCATGTAGGATTTATGTTAAAAGAGTTATTCGACAAAAATAAAAAAAAACTTGGGGTACCCAATATACCTCATCAGTACGGGTAGATAAGAAAAACAGCTTAGTTTAATAGGATACAATGTTCTGATCTACTGGAAAATTATTTAATCATCGTCATTGACCAAGATTAACAGTTTTTACTACATGAGTAATTTGATCAGTGGTGAAGTTTCTTCTAAGCAGTATTCAAGCTTTTCCAATGATTCTTACAGCATCTAAAATTAATTGTTTCCAAGTCTTATCAACTGATATCTCACTGTTTTAAATACAAGCAATATATTTAAAAAAGGTATTAACTTGCAGTCACCAGCTGTATTCTCAACAAATAAACACTGCCAATCTGTCTTTAAAAACGTGCCATGTAAGTTATTTTATGGTAAAGAAATCGAGTATTACTGTGTATTGATTTTTCTGTGATGCTATCCATCTTTGATTCATCTCAAATGTTGCTTAACTTAAATAATATTGTTAATATATTATTTGGATTAATAATTTTTCGTTCAAATAAGAAATACTGCTTTTTAATTGTGTCAATTATTGAGATTTGTTCTTACACGACACGTGTACCTAAATGGCCTTCATCAAGCTTAACACGCACAATAGCTAATAAAATTAACATGTACTTCTTCATCGTCTTTTTTTTAACATACGTTGACTTCATTTAAAAACCGATCAATATTCATAATTGACGGCGCTTAACGAAACGACTCGCTCGAATTGGGACAAACTAAAGTAAAAAAAAAATCGCCCAAGACGCACGCTAAAGAAGTACGCAGCTTCTCAACAGTCATTTTAAATATTGACAAATTACAGGATAAGTTGTTATGCCCAAATATACGCCGCGCCCGAGGGAATCGTGTGTTCAATCGGCATGAAGAACTCATTACATCGCGTACAGCATCCACGAAATGATTATTTAATTTGTATGCCGAGTCAAAAATCAATTGCATGGAAAAATTTCGAGAGATGGCCACTTTGGAATTGTTGACACGTCGAAATACTCGTCGGTTTTGAATCACAATATTTGTTCAACAGATTACACGAACGCTCGTTTCCTATTACACAAATTGGCGATTTTGTTTGTGCAAATGTCGTTGACTGTCGACGTTTATCTTAACCTAGCCGTGCCGATGGGGTATATTTGGGATCCCAAGTTGTTGATCTTTCTCGATTGACTCTTTTAATATAACGAACAATATGCGTTTCTATTCGCTCTATACCGAATGCGAGCGAGAAAAAACATCGCTCATGTGCAAGTGCGAGTGAAATCGTACTAGAGTAATTCATTTATTTTTAAAGTCAAGATATTTATGAAGAATTCATTTGCGCCGATTGAAAAACAGTTTAATAAATGCAAATTAATGTCACTCAGTCTTATCTTCTTCAACGTCGTCTGATCGGATCACGTCGGATAAATCAATTAACATCTCCTTTCGCTTTTGATCTTGAGTATTTTTCTACTGGAATATCTAATTTAAAATTACAATAAAGAGTATTGCTGTCCTTCTTAATGCATTCCGGTCCTCTGACGACAGCGATTTCGCGAAAAAAATAGCAAAAGTTAAGTACTTCGGTTAAATCGATGTAACTCTGATACCATCAAGTTACGTCAATATTTTTTTTTTGTTGTGTTCAGAAAGGTTATCTCTATGTAAAAAAAATAATAGTGTGGTCTGCGTATCAATGAAATATAAAATGATTTTGGTTTAACATCAGCGCCAACGAGGACTCGAAAACGCGTCCCCCGTTCTTCTACGTTGGCCCGCAAGGACGCGTATTCGAGTCCTCCGGACCGCAACGTGTTACTACGATTAATAACTATTAAATAAAACCATGGTAATTGAGGATGATTCGTGTCGTCTCGGGACGTCTGACCTCCGAAATAGAGCATAGCATCGCATTGTCGAAGCCGCCACTTCTGGTGGCGCTGGCTGCAAGCCACGCCGAAGGCCACTAGCAGCCAGGCTGTCTGCCGAGGCTCGAGTGCTTGTGGACTCGGTCAATTAGCTGGGGCCAGCCACTCACCTACCCGGTGACACCTGCGAATTTGCATCACGGCAAATTACGCTGATTGATCAAGAATGACGATGCTCTCCGTCGGAGCGGATTGCGCAAGCGCATTTATTACGTTGGCCGGTAATTGCATGTTTGTAAAACCTTAATTGTGATCGATTGCACTTTTTAAGGCGTTTGCGCAACTGTGCGACAGGAGTACGAGAAAATCCTGATTATTATTTCGCGATCCAAATAAAATTAAATCGCATGTGGGACGGCAGCGGCGTCACATACCGCATAAATAAAGAGAGAGCAGGAAAATCGCGGATGTTATTGTTGTATATATAACAAACACATGTGTTATATAAAATATATACATATTATAAATGTGTAATAGAATGAAAATACGCACTGATTTTCGTCTGACCGTATGCAGTCAGGTATCATTCCGATGCTATCCAAAGTTAATCGATATTCTCCGTGGAAAGCATCGCCCTTGATATCAATAGAGAAATTTAAATTATACAATATCCGAGAAAATCATAAGAAGCTTTTATTAAACATAAGGCTAAAATGTTCTAAAAAATACATACACTTGATCCACTGTTAAAGGATTAAAGGATGTGTAAATAAATATTTTAAAAAAATACATTATTTAACATTTTAGATATATCTGTTGATAAGTGTTGGAAACAATTAATTTTAGATGCTGTAAGAATCAATGGAAAAACTTGAATACTGTCTAGAAGCAACTTCACCCCATTTTACCACTGATCAAATTACTCGTGTGGTAAAAACTGTTAATCTTGGTCAATGACGATAGTGTCAACGAACTGATTAAATAATTTTCCAGTAGATCAGAACATTGTATCCTATTAAACTAAGCTGTTTTTCTTATCTACCCGTACTGATGAGGTATATTGGGTACCCCAAGTTTTTTTTTATTTTTGTCGAATAACTCTTTTAACATAAAACCTACATGCCTACATTCGCTACTGTTGCCACGGGCGTGATGTTTTATCTTGCTCGCATCCTGTACTATGTGCCGAGAGCGAGTGAATCGTGCAATTGACACGTGCGGAGAGAGCTCAGTCTATCAATAACTAAAATAATTCATATATATCTTTTTTTCACTGTAGTATTTGCAGCGTATCTTGCAAAAATCGGTTATTATTGTCAACGGATAAGTTGAAATTCGAGCTAATTCTGCTTGTAAAATATTTAATAGCTTTTAAATGAATTAGTAAATCATTGTTATTCTCATAAATTATTTTGCTAAAATTATCATTTAAAAAAACAATGCGTTTAGCTATAAAAAAACTATAGTAGTGGTCCTTTCTTCTTTGATAAGTATATTTTTTTAACAAAAATCATCTTAAATAGTTCAAAGTTAAGTTTTTTGAATTAGATCTCACACATGATGAGGGCTCACCTTCCAATTCCACGAGAAAGGGAAAACTCTTTAGAAAAAAACGCATATCGTTAGAGCTTTCCCTCTCTTGGCAATTGCATATCATCATTTACTAGCCACGAGACACTCATTCACTATTCGTATGGACTTTATCACACTCTTAGATGTTGCTGAATGTTAAAGTTAGGGCTCCCCTTCGGTCCCATTTTTAGCCCTCTTAATATACGGTTACCTTAACCACTTCTGGCATTGGACGTGTATCTTCTACCACTATTGGTATCGAATTTTACTGTGTCAATGCAAGTTAGAGGCTTTGCTTCGGTATTTGTTCACATCTTCTCTATGCGATATCTCCATATAACAAGTGACTAATCTCAAGTGAGTATTGCTCTTGTTGCGTAATAGCAATGATTTTATCATGGGAAAAATCTTCTCAAAGAGAAGGTCCCCTAGAAAGAAGGAAGAGGAGCGAAAGTTTAGGGTTTTCCTTCCCAGGGCATACTGGTTCCGCGATGAAAAATCCTTTAGAGATCATATATACATATACATATTTTCTTAGGGATGCATTATTTTATTTTAATCTACTCCATTTATTGTATATCAATACGATATAATAACTGTGAATGTAAATAACACAAATTATCATTGGACATTAAGTTTACTTCATAAAGTTTGAATCGGTTGCTTTATTTGTTTTAAGTTTGCTCTACCTATAAGGGTTGCTGATCATATATACATTATTATTATAACAGATTACTAGGGGATGACATTCATCAAATAAATCGTCATTTTTTACGGTTCAGATCTTGTTTTCGTTCCGACAAAAATTATTGAAGCTCATTTGATTTTTGTGTGACCATCGGCATGGAATCTTTGATTACTAGCTGACAAAAAAAATATGAATAGTTTAGCATCTCTGCAGTAGGAGCAGTTTATTATATAAAAGTCTCTCAAAAGCACACAGAAGACATAATGTCGTATTGTACATAATTCATGATATATCACAGATGCATCACGGAGGCAGTGCTTTATACCGAGGGCGACTAGCTGATTGATGCACAATTGCCTCGGCTGCGATTCTGGTTATTACTGAAATTACATAAATCTAAAAACGTTTATCGTGGTGCAGTCGGTCGTGTCCACGAGCCAATTTCCATGTGGTCTTCCGTTTGTTCTTGTTGCATGTAGCGCCCACGGCCCTCGCCCCGAGGATGTTTATTCCTCCTATCTCCTCCATAGGACCTACCTGGGTACCTACGGTGCCGCGTCCTGTGGGCGACCGAGGCCCATTACCTGCCCACGTCACCTCGCTCCGCCTCACCTACCTCACCTCGTTTAATGTCTACATTATTATGTGCAGACTGCTTTCAAATTAAATTACCGGTAATTGTACCGATTATTTTCAAATTTGAGCCTCGCCATTAATCAAAATCCGTAGCTACCTTGTGATGGTTACCTGCACTTCCTACAGTTCCACGGTGGTCCGTGTGTCTCGCGAGCATTTTCATCTACCCACAAGTGCAGCTTGTATCCTGTTGTGTGCCGGTGTTAACATGGTTTGATTACCCTGAAGAATCAGACGAATCTACCTTTTAACATGGATTTTCAATCCGACCGCGACTTCCTGCAATATCTTCAATAATCGTCAAAAGCTGAAGGAAACACTTAAATCAATTTGGCATGACATTAATTTGTCTATGCGATTCAATAACCGGTATAAAGTGCCAATCCAATAAAATTTATTGACAGTTGTATTAATTTGAACACTATCAGCGTTAGCTCCAGATTTTTTTTTGGTCTATTTATTTTCGTAAGTATTCTCCGTCGTTCTTATAATAGTCATTGCCGCAAATAGTACACATTTCCAGATGTTAGCTCTCGTTATATACGTATATATTTTTTTTGCAATGTTTTGATAGTGAAGTAAAAATATGGAACAATTAGATCAACCCATCAATCAAGAGCACGAGGTCATTGAGACGTTGATGAGTACAAGATGAAAGATCACAACCACTTGTATCACACATGGAAAACTGTTCCACTTCCCAATGACTCATCATATATATAATTGTATTGATTTTTTTTTTTAAATTGTTATTCCAGGCTGGAATGCTGCGAACCGAGCACGGAGAGTATTGGGTGGAGCCGTCGCTGCAGCACACCCCAGCCGCCGAAGGCGAGAAGCACCCCCATGTGATCTATAAACGATCTGCGCTAAACCCTAATAAGGCGATATACAAGAAGAATCCGGAACAGAGGAGGAAGGGTATCAACAAAAATGGAAGACATCGAAAGCGAAGGAGAAGGAGGCCGAAGACATGCGCCACCAAGCTACCCCCGAGAAATGTCAAGACTCTGGAGTGGACAGACGGACCCGAACAACTAGTCATACAACGGGCTACAGATAGAAGGTCCAAGGGACTCAACAGAAGATCCAGGGTGAGTGTCATTAATTCGACACATATAATCGTGTCCCAATTTCGCAATTTATTAATCATTGAGCATTGTTTTTATTGCCATCTTCAGACTGTTAAACCGGCTTTTACACACATAAATATATGTAGGTTAACGACTTTTGAATCCTTAATTAGGAAGAACTGATGGAGCCAACATAAATACAGTAGCAATTATTTCGCACTTGAGGTCATGGGCCACCTCTTTTATTCTTTAGATAACCAAGGTTATCAGTTGCTTTATTTAATTACTAGAAAACCTTATTGTACTCTAATCATTGGATTTAAACATGTTTTCTTAATATAAAACGATATGATTTACATAGTTTGACAAACACCACGTATATATATCATCATTTTGCGATTTTAATTAATTAAGGACAAAGCTGGCATCATCACTGCAAAATAGACGCAAACCACCAATCGACATTTGGCCTCCGGTCCAGTCCATCACTCTACAATTATCACCAATTAAGTCAATTTTCGCACAAACGTAGTTAGGGTGTCCCCGCGGGATCGTACATCAATTCGCGAAGGTCAGCCAGCAGTCTGCAGACGAAGACATTTGTCACTCGGTGCTTCTATTCTAGCCTCCCACGCCAGACATGTGCTCGCGGCTACATCATCCAAGCCGCGGCGATGACATCTCTAGTATGCAAAACAAACATGACGCGTTCGCAATTTATCACCGAATCAGTTTATAGACCGTTGCTTAAGGCGTGCGCTTCATCTCCGCATTGCAGGTTAACGAAATCGAAGTTGGCCAGTCGCTCGAAGACGGCGACGGTGAACAAGGACGAGGTCGCAGGAAAGGTCGCCAACCCCGCTCCATCAGCATGCCGCGTCACGTGGAGGTGCTGTTGGTCGCAGACAGCACCATGACTGACTTCCACCAGAAGGGCAACGTCGAGACCTACCTCCTCACCATCATGAACATGGTAAACCGAACCCCAATCGATCGTATACCCAAAACTATCCGATTATTACATGATATGCATTCCAGGTTTCTACACTATACCTCGATCCGACGATTGGAAACCTAATCAACATCATCGTCGTCAAGATTATCGTGCTGGATGAGCAGCACGCCGGATCCAAACTCAACATAACGACCAATGCAGATACGACCCTCAACAACTTCTGCAAATGGCAGAGGGAGCTCAATCCGGACAACGACACTCATCCCAATCACCACGACGTGGCCATCCTCATCACCAGGAAGGACATTTGCGCCAAACAGAATGTCCCTTGTAGGTATGGCTGTTTTCTTACGAATACGTTAACTAATAAACCCCCACTATAATAATTAAATTCGTTATTAAGAAAACATTGCCGGATATATTTATTCGTTTCTGCAGAAGTATTGTCCCATTCCATATTGAAGCCCGGGACACTGAATATCTAAATCCGGCCCCGTTTCACGGTAAGCGCATCTGATATCGCGGAATGCATCGGACACGGCGCACCTAGGCAATTCCAACGAGCTCAAAATAAAGGAGACTCGATAATTAACCGGGCGGGCTGGTCCCGACACTTTTATATCGCACATAGCAATCTCTACCCCGGGACCGAAGGTCCGCTCAATTGAAACAAGAGCTAGTAAGAGCGGCTCATTGAGGTTAATTCTTTAATCCAGCATTACACAATGCTCGATTTAGTATGATTCGTCATGTATGGACAAATTGGTTTATGCAGAGTTTCCGAAATAGAACGGGCCAATGCGACACAATCCGTCGGCATTAAGTGTTAAGAGCCGGCGCAAGATTTATTTTATATTAATATATTGCGTTTAAATCACTGGAATTGGTGTGCGAACGTCTGCACAAACCCGCCGAACAGTCTAGTTATGAATGGAGAGACTTGCGCACGCGCACGTTCCATTATGCAACTGTGTCATCGCGACTGGGTCGCGTCTGCGCGATCGATTCGTAACACTTTCACGGCCAATCTACTAACAATCAGCAGTCAATGGACATACCCATCTAAATAATTTAATTATAGAATAACTTCATAATTATTATAGCTAATTTGAATGTACATTTTATGATCACTGTTTAGCCAAGTCCCTTCTTAATGCGGATATGAGGACAATACCATAAGTTTTATGGTATTGTCCTCATACCTCATAGTCATATCCTCCACCGTTTTATTATTAACACTCAAGCACCCGCTGTTTTCAGGCGAAACTTACACCTAAACCCGCTCTTTTTATCGATCTTGCGATTTTGCACGGCTCTGTAAAAAATGGCTAATAACTTTTTTCCTTTTGGAGATAATTTGGCCGAAAGAGAAGTATTATACATATAGTATACTTATATTAGATTATTAGAATATTTAGATAAGAAATAAAATTTTCGAGCTGTGAAAATGATGATTTATTGTATTTTAGACGATAAAAAACAAATAGATATCTTTATATAGTATGTGGGTAATTTTAGCTTTGTAATAAAGGATATGACAGGTTGCGCCACATAAATATTCCAAAAAAGTTATTTTGTTGAATGGATAAACAAAAACCTATATTCGTTACAGGCGATGTGTAAGTACTGGAAAGTTTTCGATCCAAATAATCTATTATTTCAAGGACAGTTTTTAACCATAAATAAATACATATGTCATATATTTTACAAAGGGCATGCAGAGTATAAATGAATGAAACTGTGTCCAGTCGTAAACTTTAAAGAAAGCCTTTTGTAGCGCGTTAGATAACACAAGTTTCGTGTGAACCGCGTTAGTGCGGGAGCGGTGTTTACCGTTTACGAAAATTTCACTAACGCGGGACCGATCCTTGAGTGTTAAGCTTTCCAATGTAATGTATACGAATATACCCGTATAATGGAATAACTCTGTTTATTCAAAGAAGAAATGGCCAAACAGCTCAAAAGAATTGTTTGTGAAAGTAAAAAAAACTAGGAATCGAGATCAATATTACTAAAACCTAAAAATCCAGATCCGTTATTCTTCCGGATCTGAAGAGGTTTGAAGAATTTCTAAAAGAGTTATTCGGGAAATCAAAATCAAAAACATCATGTCCCAAATAGACGGCTAGGTTAAAAAAATCAAACCAAGTTGTAGTGCTTTACCTATCATTGGCGGTGTTTCGTCAGTACACACACTGATGAGTTTACTATAATGTAATTTTAGGTTTTCTAGTCATGATTTTATTCTTTCTAAAATGTCTAACCCTCTTGTATTACCATGTAATGACTCCAGACTGGCGATATGATATTCTAATGCGGTGTGTCTTCTTCTTTGGTCGGCACCCTCATGTCTAAGCATCGTGATCATTCTTGCTTCGAAAATTTCTTGATTTTGTCTCTCCAGGATTCTCTGCATTCTGCATACCGCATCGCAGCTACTATGGTGGAACCTATGGCAGTCTTCACTTAGTCGCTTCTTCCCCTTCCCCTGCGTCCTTATACGTTTCCTAGCGCGACGAGCTTCTCCAGATTATCGTTTCTTCTGGCGAAATGCCCAAAGTATCGAAGAATTCTTTTGAGATATATGGTTGAAAATCGGTCTTCTATCTAGTTAACGATTTCTTTTAGGACAGACACGTTTTTGCGTTTAGCGGTCCATGGTGTTTTCGGCAGACATCGCTAGCACCACATTTCAAAGGCGTCAATTTTCTTTTTCAAACGCTTTTCAATGGTGTGTGTAGATGTATTTATTTATTATTTTTTTTAATAATAATAGTCAATTGCAGTTAGGCAAATACATATTGATTCTATTGCTTTTATATCGCGTACAATCTTGGGCATCGCATCCATCCGAAGCGTTGCCGACCGAGCTGAAGAACTGAAGGCGATGAAATGGTAACGACCGATCCGGGCCCGCCTGACGCCGAGCGCGCTTTACGACCGGCGCCGACCGTTATTGGATTACAGTGCAATTCATTTATTATTATGCAATTTTAACGATAGCGAAATGGTATACCATTGGAGCTAGTCCAACGGCTCCGCGCACCCAGCCCCATTAAAATGTATTAATTTTGAGATACGATTACAATAAAAAAGATTCGCGCGTTTTTAAAAGCTTTCAGACATCAAACAGCGGCGGCGGTTTGCTTCGTTATGGATTACTTCAATAAAACTCTGGCGACTGAAAAAATAACAATATTATTTTCCGAGAGATTTATTTGCGTACACAAAGACGCGGAAATGTAAATATTGCGTAGACGCGGGAAAATTGACGCACACGCCCGACTTCTTCGCATACTTTATTGTTGCAATTAAATCGACATTTTATAAGCGCCACTCTGCATGTGGCGCCTAATATGTGTTTTTGTTTCATCTCGTTCTTGGCGCCTACATAATTTTCAACAATAGTTTAAAAATATTTGCGATAATGATGTGCCAATCAAGTTCTCAGCGAGTGGTATTAATTTTAATTTACTGCGAAAGAAATGAGAGTCTTAATGGGCCGAGATTTAAAATATAAATTCTACATAAAATACTATAATTTATGTCGGATTATGTTCGTTTAAAAAATAATCCGGCATATGCTAATAAAAAAATCTTCAATCAATGATTAATACTCGAAGTTGTGTTTATTAATTATAGTAATTTAATTTGAATTTTTTTAGATTAGAGATTAATTTTGTAGATTTTTTCAAGAAAATTGAATTTTAAATCGTATAACTAATGGATACATTGAAATAAAGATAGCAGTCGCGACATACTGAGATTAGAATGCTGAACAATATGATGAAAATATGTTATAAATTATGCAAAACTATTTTCACTAATAATACGATTAAGGATTATGTTTTTCTCTTACACTCGGTATCTGAATCATTGACATCAAAGGATCGGACGGACTGTAAACTCTGGGATAAATTCCGTGGATAGTTCTTTTGGTTCCATTATAACAGAGGCATTGTTTCATAGAATATCTTCAATCGCTGGAGATATTTTGGTAAGATGTTAATTTGAAGCTTGCATCAAATTCTCAATGAAGCTTGCATCAAATTCTCAATGGCTTCTC
>JAGXCT010034407.1:8497-103251 GCA_022495035.1 Philopotamus ludificatus
GAATAATTCACCCCTACGATAATAATCGTTTCATTATGCGAGACGCCTTTTGTAAGATTTTAATTAATGTAATACAGTGCTACCAACTTTGATCTCTATGTTCAATTCAAACTCGTTTTATTCACATAAATGAATGTAACTGTAAACGTTCCACTTTCATTCCAACATATATATTTTGGAGGCAATGCGCAAACCATTTATATATTGTTTAAAATAATGCATTTATTATTTGAAGCAGCAATATTTTTAATTATTAAGTTTCCAGAGGGCACATAATGTTTAGAAAAACTGAATGTTTACCGTTATGGTTTTTATATTTTGCTCTTACACTTTTGAGCTGAACATTATTAAAATTATGCAATTTACTAAATACGAAACGATTTACCTAAACACCCGTTTCTTCACAACTTGTCTAAAGCCCAATTCATATTTATACTTAGTACATCCAATTCTTCTTATAAATACAAGATACATTATTCTTAAAAAATAAGATACATAAGTAAATTTTAAACAAATTTGTTACAATTTGTTACAATTTGTTACATTGTATCAATTTTTATTTAAAAACAAGAATATTTTTGGGACTTTTCTTTTATTCGACCAAGAAATATTTTTTATGAATTATTCTGGAAAAAAAACTTCTTCAAATTTTCAAACAAAAAAAATCATACGCCAATCATGTTTTGTTTTATATATTAAGTCAGACTTATATTAAATATTGCGATTGCATTAATATGAGTTAAATAGTTTTTAACAAAAATGATAGGTTGTATATTTTTTGACCTAGCGAGGTTCTTCTTTCTTAGTCGGCTTCGTATTTTAATCTTATTGCATCGAAATTGTGTGGTTTTTTTTTAATAATATTCAATTAATTCTGATAATAATTGTGAAAAATTAAATTGACATGCTCAACAATTGGTTGAAATGTACAAGTGACATACAAAGAATTATCTGATTCTTCCTCAATGCTTTTTTTTTTAAATAATTGATTACTAAAGACGCCTTCGATAAACTCTAGGCTAAGGAAGAAGATTTTGAATTTAATGTTTAATTTGCCATAACTCTGTTTTACTCTATAGAGTGATATGTTTTTAATATATTTATGACGTTGTCAATAAAATTATCACATATTATAAATAAACAATGAATATAATTCTGCATCTCTTTTCGCTTTGCATGTTATTATTCAATAAAATCATACACGGTGTTGCCAATCGTAAAAATTGTTCGACGCACGCGTCGAATGGTTTTTCTGGCAGCTGGTCAGTGCGCTGCCGCCGGCGCTGCAGTCCGGTCGCGCTCGTCGCGCGCCCCCCATCGCCAGCAACAGAATCGGTAAACCGCTCGCCAACATCCCCTCGGCCACATTCATAAATGACCAAACGGTCTCATCCACAATCGGTTCGATATACCCTCGATCCCGCCGCGCGCGACTCCGATCCGAGCTCATTAACATGCTGATTTATTTTATACTGTTTGTTAAATATAGTGAATGACATGCCGCCGTGTGCACGATACGAATAAATTGTACAGCCGGCGGCTGAAACAATCGAATACATGTCACCATTGTTTGACGGCTGTCGGCATCGTCCCGGCAAAACGAACCGATCGAGTGTATTGTATTAAACGTCATTATACGAACGGAGGCGGTGGATGTGTGTAACACGTGAGTGTATGTGGGTGTGTGTGCGCGCGCCAGTTTGAGGAGACTGGGCGTGATCCTCCGTCGGGATGAATCATCCTCGCAGGGAATCAATTATCGATCGGCTCCATTAGCGTTTGACAGTTGATCCGTCGTGGAGCGCGCTTTTGACGTTTTGCGATTGGCAGCACTGATTTCGTATTAAATTTGTCTATGGTTCACACTTGACATGCTCGTATATCTATGCACGTTATGTTACAATGTCATTTTTTGTTATTAATTCATTGCCATGAAGATCATTAGGATAATGGCACCAGATAAAAAAAAATCAGTTGTATACAAAGCGAACGAAGTAGATTAACCTTGATAGCGTTTTAAAATATTCTAAATTACACGTTTTGGCAACAAATATTATTTTATTCGACTACCTACACGGAGTTTTATCAGTTTTGATATCGATAATGTTTTAAATCACAATGCTATAATGAGAGAATTGTTCACAATTCCATATAAATACAGGATTTAATAGGCAAAACTCTGAAACCTGTTATTTTTTATATGTAAAGTCGACACCATTCATTTTTGCGAGTTCTTGTTATACAGGATTTGCTTGTTGCTGTTCTTTCTTTCATAGATCAGAATATATGCCGTCATGTAAAAAATATGCCAAACATTATTATCAATGTTAAATTATGAGATTAGACATGAATCTAATATAAATAAATCCATTTTGAGTTATCGTTGCTGACATTATTGAAGAAAATTCGTTAAATCTTATCAAATAGTTTATGTTCTATGAAAATTATTGTAAATTTTCATCAGTTGTAAGATAATTTCAGTGTTAATTTGTATTATCTTGATTAACACTTTATGAGCCGTTCACGCCTTTTGGCGTGATTTTGTAGCCAAGCCTTATGAGCCGTTCACGCCTTTTGGCGTGAGAGCCATATCCCCACTTGGCATTTTTTTTTCTGATAACGATGCAACGAAATCATGATGTCGACTATATGTCGACTTACGAGTTTTAAGGGTTAATATTACAAACCATATTATAAACCATGCGGCCCCAGGCTAGGTTTGATGTAAAACCTTGCGGCTCATAAAGTGTCAAAAACGCATTGAATAAATCAAAAATTGGGAAAATTCGTAATTAATCGGCTAATGAACAACATATTTTAAATGAGACTCTAATTTAATTCATTGTTTCTTCATCCCAATGTTTTTATTTATCTTGCAATATTGTAATAAGAAAATAGAATATCTTCAATTTCGTGGTCGAATCTCATAGTGAATTTTTGAATATTGCTATGTATCATACTAAAATCGATGATAGTTGAACAAAATATGCTAAAGAAATTGATTAATCAATATTTATGAGGATTGAAAGCAATAGAAATAGCAAAAAGTGTAATTTTACTATAATTACTGGTATTAAAGATCACTTTTTTTTAGATCGAGATTGTAATTTAGTCGATGACTGGCTCAAATCTAGCAGAATCGTAGTGGAATTATACTTTATGACGATACTACTGAAGAATATTGAAGATTTCATGAACAATTAAACATGAAAGCGTACTTCAACTTCTTCAAAAGTTGAAAAAAGTGTTTATGGACTCAAAATTAAATATTTTGCCCAAATCAATCATAGATTTAATCATCGTTTTACATAGTCATATCATAGAGTTGAAAATTTTGTTCAAAAAAGTACTGTGAAACCCCGTTATTATATTTTTTAAGAGACTTATTTGAAAAAAAACGTAAATAGAGGGAAAGTGTAGATTCGGGGTTGGAAAAAGGGTACCAAAATAAAACGGGATCGTAAAAATTAAACGCAAATAGCGGGAAAACGTGAATTCCGGGGACGTAAAACATGGGACATGTCACAAACTTTTTGTATTTATCTAAAAAAGTCTAAAGAATAAATATTACATAAAATCAATGTCCCTTATTGTCTGCAATTGAATAATAAAAATAACACTATTCGTTGCTGTTGACATGTTTTTTTTCGCTCGCATGCGGTAAAATATGCCGAATGCGAGTGACACGTGCTGCGAGAGCTCAGTCTGGGGCGAGACATCGCCGAGAGCGTTGTCATTGATGAAGAATTCATCATTATATTGACTTGAAATGCCTGGGGACCCTGAGGATTATTGAGCCACTTACTAGATTCAATTAAAGCATCCTCCACGTTATTACGCATCTCTCTCTAGATTCACTTATGTAAATAAGTCAATATAATCCTGATTAATCACAAAGATTTCACAAATTCCGTCTTAGAAATCCAGCCTTGTTAATTTCCCAGCGGGATTGGGAAGATGATGATTAAAAAACATAAAGAAAATGAAAAATCCCATCCGAACTCTCTCCTTAATACAGTCGATATCCCAATATTGGAGATTTAAAATAATTAAGACGTTAATATTAAGTGGCACTCGGATAATCCGATAGAGTTGAAGAGAGGGTCAGTTTCAAATCTCGTAATTGGATGGTTTTAAATCATCTTCAACAACCATCCACAATATACATGACGAAAGTTGCCACGATCACGCTTCTCAGTCATGTGGCATCGATGACGAAGTTTTAACATATCTATTGAATTTTTATATAATATATATATAAAATTTGAATGACCTTATCGAATGACTGATAACATTAATTCATTAGCGCTTGATAAAAATATTGACAATATTATCAATCGATTGTTATAAATTTTTCATTAATCGATTATCTGTTCTGAAAACAAACTTGACATTGCAGGAAAAAATAATAATTGCCGTAATGCTCGCTAATTTTATTAGTTTCAGCGGTTCTTCGGGTGCGTCTGCACTGAATCCCTATTTTTCTCCGAGTGCACATGCACCCGGGAGACTTATTGAATCTCAGTCGTTGCGAATGGCGTATGAATATTCAGCGATTCCGCTATAAAACATGCATTTATTCCGAGATTAACCGCATTGGTTCGATACTTGCGGTCGGAGGACTTTGGTTTTTGGACCCGCTCTTTGGTCGTCGCCACATTTCTTCGTGCGAATTAGCGACGAAGAAAGTGGTCTGGCGCTCTTAATTGGACCCGCAATTGACGGAATTGTCGCCGATAACAGAGTTATCTTCTTATTATCCGGCATAATTGGATTCTGCACCCGCAGCCGATGGTGTCTGCGACTGGAATTGCTCATTTCCGCTCATGTGATGGTGATTAAGTCCATTCCGCAATTATTATTGTTTACGGTCGGTTTTGATCAACTGCGTTTCGCAATTGCCAATTTTTCCATGGTGTTTTGAAACGTTGGTGCCAGATTCTAATGCAATTTCGACGTGTCCATGGAATTGTGCAACGGAACACCTGCAGATATCGACTTGTATTCATTAACCAAGCCGTGCCCTACTGCAAGTGCGAGCGAGAAAAAACATCGTGCTGTGCAAGTGGAGAAACCACATGCGACGAGCCGGGAGCGCGCCTCAGTCGCGGCGGAACGTCGTCGAGCTAGCACGCGGCTTACTCGTCATATCGATTAGTAAAAACATCCAAAATACCGACCAAATTATGAAGCATATCCTGAATAACTATTTTAATTCAATATCTTGACTCGAAATGCTTGAGGTCTATTTTCATACATTCATTTCATACAAAATAGACCCCATCGCCAGAGCCGATCTTGGCTTCAAGCCGCCGTGACTGATTTTTTGTGAGTCAAATTCAAGTGCCCGTTCCGATACGCGAGGGCTTATCTTGTTATTTAGAATAATTGCATGTATTTTTTCTCAAAACTAAATTATCAATCAATTTATTATCTAAATTTTCCATTTAGCTACTATCTTCAGTTTATTGTTGTTAAATCTTCATATACAAGTCGATTGATATCTTTAGTGCCATATTCCTAATTGAGTGGATCAGATAAAACGAACAATAATCTATAATATTACGTTAACATCGGGCAACGCAGAAACGCGTCGTTAAGTTATTTTGTTCTGAGGCGGGCAACGAGTATTATCGTCGTACGATACAGCGGTTGTTTATATTAACATTAACCTTATTTTATCAATTTATCTAGAGTTCAAAAATTATGAAACAATGCAGATAAATGCATTTCTCGTCAATTTAAAGTATTTTTTATTAAATATAAAATAATCATATTCAAAATATTTGTATAAGCCCTATCTTTTTTTGTGCGGTTTTCATGGAACGTATCTACCGCGTAAATCGAGGAATGAGTGTATCGAAATAAAAATTAGTATTTATGAAGAAAAAAAGCATTTTTCTCGACAGCATTGAAATTTGACTATATTGCGTCCTTATTCATTATTTTCACGTCCATAATTCAATTTTGTGATAAAAAGATCTTAATGGCTGCGGCGATGTTTTTGCTATTATAAAAAAAAAAACGATGATACATCGTTGTTCAACATTAAAAGGCAATATATTTTATTATTTATAGATTTTGACCTTTTTCCATGTTGTTTTCGAATAAAATCATTAAAGATTATGCATTTTAAATGTAAATATTTTTTGTTGCCATAATGGAAATGAATAATTTAGCAAACAAGGTGATATTTAACCTAGCCGTGCCGATGGGGTATATTTGGGACCCCAATTTTTCTCGAATAAATCTTTTTTGAATATGTTTAAAAAATAAAAACAACAATATCGTTTTACAATGGCACGGGTGCGATGCTTTTTATCGCTCCGTACCGAATATGAGCAAGAAGAAACATTGCGCATGTGTAAGTGCGAATGAGAAAAAACATAGTGCTGTGCAAGCGGTGAAATCACATCCGACGTGTCTCAGTCGCGGCGGAATATCGTCGAGTTCGCACGTCATATTGTCGAAGAATTTATCAATATCTTGACTTGAAATGTTTGTGGTCCTTTTTCGTACATTCATTTCGTACAAAATAGACCCCATCGTGATCAATTTCATAGTATCGCGCGACGATTTTTCGTTCCGCCGTCGGAAAAATTCCTCGTAGGTTTCATTGCTTCCTATATTTATAATATGTGCTGTACGAGGAAACGATACATTGAAGTTTGAAATCATTTCGCGATGTAAATAAACAAAGAAGCCGATGACATTGAAATGTCACATCGCTAAAATAATCGCTCTAGAGACCCTGACAGATGAACTATCAACAATGTAACTAAAATATAAATATCAAGCTTTCATCTTTTTGGTCCGTTCTAGTCGGCCATCGAATGACGAAACGATCTTGTCCTTGAAACAAAAAAGTGCTAACACAATGACTGATCAGCAACGTTGTTTATTTACAATTTGAGTCATTTTATTTGTCGTTATCATTTTCCGGTAGTCATAATCATTATATTGCTCAACGCACACACGTGGTTAGAGGTTTGATAAGAAAATACGCGGATTTTTTTTGTTTATTCATCAGTATTGATTTTGTTCCTCAAGTGCAAGGCTTTGCTCAAGACAGTGGGGGATTTAGCACTCGAGAGGCCCCAGGCGCAAATCAAATTTGAGGCCCCACCACCTTCAAAATATTCTCACTACCCCTACACCCTATAATGTGCATCTTTGCGCACGTTTTTTTACTCAATTTCCAATGTTATTTATACATAATTAATTTCACATCACTTTATGTTACAAATATTTATTATTCTTAGAAAAATTCAGGGGCCCCCTGCAGGGCTGTATGGCTGAGGGCCCCGATGCTTTGCATCGTTTTGCTTTAAGTAGATACGTGCCTGAATCCATCGATCATAGTCTGGGGAATAGTCAGAGTAGCCACCTGAAAAATATACTGGCGTTATTTATTTGTCAATTCAATTTATGGAATATTAATTATTTTTGTTATGGAAAAAAAGATCGTGAGCTGAGCTTTGAGGCCCCCTGAATTAATGAGGCCCCATGCGCGCGCCTTGTGCGCCTAATCCGCCACTGATTCGAGGCGCAAAAAACGCCAAGAGCCTTTAAAGGAATTTAAAAATCTAAATGTTACTTTGTAGTAGTTTTCCTACCACCCATTACTACGTCGTTAATTCAGCCGATGGACTACTGAGTCATATCATATTTCATGGCATATTATCCTTGTCGCACATATCAACAACTCATTGATAAAAAATACTGGGAAAATAGGTAATATCGACCTTGCTTAGTCAGAAGTAGATGATAAATACATGAACATAATGTGTTGGAAGCTATGGACTGAAGTATCCAAGGGTTCCCAAGAAGAGGAGCATATCGTTGACCAAATTGTCAACCTAATCCATACAGAAGGACTAGGAGAGATGTAGATACGTAGGATGTTGATGAGTTATTGCGGGTTTCTGGCTAGAACCTCACCAATGACGGCCTTAGAGAACTGCCAAGGAGAACTTGAAGATAGTAATACTGAAACCAAGGAATTTGGTAGAGGTTTCCTTAATCAAAGTTTAGTAACGTCAACTGAAACTGTTGATTAGGTTGTAGCGATTGGTCCTGATTTTAAAAGGGATACAAAATAGGCCGGTAGCCTATTTATAAACTTTTCTGAACGCATCTGATACATTATATAATACAGTGAACCCTCTTATAACGCTCTTAGAACTATAGAGCGCCGTGTGCGCTTGTTTTTAGATGGTTGTTTTTTACAAAACGCTAATTTTTAGATATATATGGTAGGGTTGACTGTAGTGGTAGCGCTTTTTTCAATCTTCGATGCACTCTGGAACGCAGATTTTAATGTGGCGTTTTTGTCTTTATCTCCTAGGTGTCGGCAAAACGTCGTCTTTTCTTGTTTTTTTGTCTTCGGGAATAAGAAAAAGTCGCAGGGGACCACGTGCGGTAAATACGGTGGCTGCTGATTCATAACAATGTAAGAGATTTATGCAAACATGTTGATTAGGATATGTTCTTCCATCTCAACTAAAAAAATAAACTCGATTTGCTTTATTTTCGTAATAATAAATCGAACAAAATATCAATTGCTCAAACAGAGATTAAGTGAGAAAAAAATAGGAATCATTACATCCATAAGCGTGTATGTGGAACATAATGTACGTGGAACGCCCTTAGCAGCCCCTTAGCCGAGATACGTCACCACGATTTGAATGGATAGCTGATTTTTAAAACAAACACCATCACTCGACTCCCTCTATTTTACATGTAACGACAAGTTAAAGTTGGAAAGAATCTCGCGCATGTACGACATGCGGCCGCACCCTGGACACGATTTGACACGATTTGTATGCGCATGTACGTCATGCGCCCCGCACTGAAAGGGTTAAATAAAAAAATCGCATAATTCTTAACCAAACCTCGTAAATATAAGATAGATTTAAACACGTGCATTGGTTGTGCAATCGAAGGAGGGGTCTCGTTTGAATATTACATCAGTTGTCTTATCCCGGTATCGATTTTGTATTTCTCGGAATATTTCGCAAGTGTGCACTGTAATTTATACTAGGAATCGGTGCGAGGGCCGAACAAAGGGTTTTGAAGTACTGCGCTCGAACTGGTTATACCAGTTGCATACGATATCCACTCTGAGATCATCGTTTCAATGATGGTCCGTAATCAGTGGCCCACACTGTTCCTCGCTCGTAGGATTATATTGATGACTGGTTTTCACTGCTTAATTGTCCTTCCGGTTCGACTATATCTTTCTCGCCGCATTTCTAATTTTTCCCGCGAATCAGGTGCGTCGTTGCACAACAACTTCGATTGCGTTATCGACTCTTTCTAGTGTCGGTGTTAGTCACGTTCGCTGCGAATCAGCTGTCGCTTGTATCTAGGGCACGGATGGTTCCTTTGTTTTCCGCGGTACGTACGTGCTCCTCCGGTCGACACGTAATTGACTTGACTCATGCTGGTCCACTGTTATTACGGCTCGATTAGTAAAAGTGCTCGTGGGGAGTACCGGCGACCAATCTGCTCGATGCTGATTTTTCTTTTATTGGTGTGCTGTGGTTACGAGCGACAATGAATATCTTGGTTATCGAATCCGCTTCTTGCGGTTTTGTCAGATAGATGTTGTGTGCACAATAGATTTGCAGTGAGGAGGTCATGTCCGCGGCGAATATGAAGGCTAAAGCATCCTGACAGATGTTTTTGGCTAAAAATTTGCTCACATTTTCCATCTTTTTCACAATTATAGCAATGGAATCGGCGGAGCCGACCCGAGCATTACATGTTGACAGGCTTAACGATTGAGCAACGGTAATTTGGTACATATTGGATTGAAATGCACTGTTTCTGTTCCGAATTTTATAGGACTATTCCTGTACAATTTTGTGGTATACCTTTGTAGCATTTTAGAAGGAGTGGTGGTAGTGACGTCTTCCTTTGTTATGATCCATCTCAAGTATCGATCGGATGACACAATTCCATAAATACCAAACCGTGGGAACATGCTGTATACTTAGTATAAAGCGAAATCCTTCTAGAAATACAGTTAGGTCCTCACAAATCCAAATCACACTCACCAAAACACTTGAAACCTTATCGACAAGTTATTGCATAGTATACAATAGCACCATTCACTACTTTGACACTTTACACTCCGGGCCCTGAAGCTAGTTCTTTCATCATTTTGAATTTGATTGCTTCAGTTGTTCCTTTTCTTGCTCTTAGGGTTTATCAGAAATTCATTTTTCGTTTCCCTTGAATTCGATTGATCAATTCTGGCAATTAAGGGAATCCAATACTTTTCCCCCATATTTAGATTTAGTTCTTTGGTCATTTCGAGTAGTTGGTCTCGTCATCGCCTTCTTCTTTTTCTGGAGAATTAGCTTATCACTTAGGTTGCTCATAATAGATATTGCAATTCTATTCCAGAAATTACTAATGGTTTTATATATCATAGTTAGGGAATCCAAACCTGAACTAAAATTTGCAATATTTTCCGATTCTGAATAAATTCTCCTTCTTCATAGCCATCAGGGAATTGATCATTTTCCTCTGATTCCTCAGACAATGATGCCGTTGTCACTAACATAATGATTTTGTACATATACCAATGGATTGTGATTGATTAAAAAATCAATCCCAAAAATCCCGGGATTATGTTTAATAATCCCCGGATTCGTAAGTTTCGAAAATTATCCCGAATCCCGAGATCCCGGGATTGGATTCCTTAATCACACCTTTCTAGATAGTTTTTATTAAATGACTTTCTGTAATTAGAGTTCTTGTTACCGTAGCTTTAATCTGAAACTGAAAGTATGTCTGAACCGAAAAAAATGACGATTTATTTCGGTTCGGTACATACAAATAAAAACTGTTGTTTTTCCGGAATCGAACCGATATATCTTTTTTATTGAACCGGAACAAAAAAATAGCGGTTCGAAGTCTAGTTTGTATGTCATCTGTCATATCTTATCTATGAAGTTACGATAGATTATTTTAAGTAAAAACAAATAAAGATGAAATGAAAGTGATCGATTTAGGATTTTGGCAAATTGATGTTGGGGTATCGTAGTATTTATTGAAATGTACTTCAGTAAAATGCTGAAATATACGACTTTAACCAATTTTCGAATCATTGTCGAGATTTTATTACGAGACACAAACACGACGATATATCGTTGATTTGTATACAAAATGTCAATCTGGCACATATCTACCGTGCAAAAAGTGAATCGTGCGTATGTCAAAATATATCTTCATATAAATATTGTAATTAACCCAGATGCGCATGCGCATGCACATTTTAAGTAATAATTATGAATGAAAATACGTGATTTCACCGCTTGCAAAACGATAATAATTAAAATATTAAGGTTTATAATTGCATATAATTAGAATCAAGTGCACATTTAATGATTTAAAAAAATCCCAAAGTTCCCAAACTTTTTTGACTCGGGGATTCTGATTCTAAGATATCAAATTTGTAAATTTTGTCTTTGATTTTATTAAAGTAAATATATTGAATGTATGTATTGTATTTGTTTTAATGGCCGGAATACCGGCTCCGATTGTTTTTTTTCAAGGATTTCAATATATTTTTTTTGTTATGAAAAGTATCGATACGGCCCTGTCTTTTTGTACGCGTTCGGTCAAGGATCGCGATTTATGACACGAGCGGCCATACAAAGCAGGGGTTGTCAACCGCGTCAAAAATCACGACCGGCCCGCGTCACAATTGCCGACTTCCGGTTATCGATTGCGGCAGTTTTGGTTAAGTTACAAATCGGTCTCATGTTCAGATGTGTACATGTCAGCGCCGAACGGATCAATAGTTTCAGGAGTAGTTTTACACGGTTCTACATATTCGACTTAATAACCCAGAAGTGTATAAGACGTCGGCTGAAAATTTACGGGCAGCCCCGCGACTGAAAAAGTCAGTGGTCGATCGATTTTATGCAAATCGTCGACAAATTTGCATTTTTTTTCGCGCCATAGAATATTTTCCGACGTCTTGATTCGCACTTTTATATACAAGTTAATCGACATTGGTCGCGGTCCGTGTTTGGGTGAGACAAGTTTTTGGGCCATCGTTGAAAATATTAATTTGTGCCGGCTAGAGGTCGTTTTGGGATTTGAAAAATGAATACATAAAACGGTTAATGGGGTCAATTTTAAAGCGTGTATTTGTCCAAAATTTATTCACTTGTTGTTACATTTACCGTTTCTGCGAAATTCTAATTGTGCCATAATTTAATTAAAATAATTTCGGTCATAAACTAGGTGTGTTGTAAATGTATACATCAATTCTCTGTGGAAATTTAATCATATATTAATTAGATCAAACTAATTCGATCGATATTATTATGAGGAGAGATATACTCTGTATACTTCTTTACATAACTCCCAATTTCTTTGCTCGCTACTTTCAGTCAGTATTTGACAACCTTATACTGATTTCGAGATTAGTTTGTCATCCTATTAATTTAATGCACCACAGCTAATCATCAACACCATAGAAAAAGCTCAAATTACGTTTGCCTATGGAAAATTAAATTTGAAACGATCGGCTGGAACCGATTTGATGCTTTCTTTCGTTCTTAAAGCATGTCAAGATGGATTAGCAGAGCCTCTTCGTCATATTTTTAACCTATCGCTAAAATCGTCCCAATTATCAGACTTGTGGAAACCATATAAAAATATTTAAAAAAGGAGATAAATCGAATATTGCCAATTACAGACCAGTGGCTGTTCTATCCGGACCTGCCAAGTTGTTCAAGATGATTCTGCCTAAATATATATTTCACCATATTGAGTGTAGAATTATTAATGTCACGGGCTTTCTTGGTTTCTCAAATTTTGTGTCTAAGTCACTGGATAAGGAGGTTCAAGTCGACGTTATCTAAAACGACTTTGATAAAGTCGATCGTGCTAGACTCATTTTGAAACTAGATAGTTTTAGTTTCTCAGATAATCTCGTTTCTTCTCGAGTTACCTTACAGAGAGGAAAACATATGTGATATACGACTCCCTAACGTTGTATGCTTACAATACACCTTCCGGTATTCCCCAGGGGTCAAATTTAGTGGTCCTTCAATGTAATTTTTCACTTTTCGCTGACGATTTAAAATTGATCCCTCGTAGCTGTCGAGCACGTCTTTGGACCAAGCAGCACCTAAGAAGAGACTCCATAGTATTGCGTTAAAGATATTGCAATCTGCTGAGAGTACTGGCAGAACTGGTTTCCTGTTCTTCTCCAATGTACTAGCTCGATTGAAGCTGCATTGGTTTGGTCCTGACCATTACGTGTCCCAGTTTGTTATGGGACATGGCTTCTTTAAAGCCAATCTTCATCGTCTGGACCTCAGGGATGACTCGACTTGTGAGTTTTGTGACTCCAATGAACAATCATCGGAACACATTCTTTGGGAGTGTCCGGAGTTTTGTTATGAATGAGAGAGCGACTATGTTCAATGTAGTGAGGCAGTCCCCTGGCCCCGTCTGTCACCAGGACCTTGTCTCCTCCATCCCTCCTTACAGGGCTTTTGTGATTTACGCCGGCCAGGTTGGAGCGAGATTCTCCTCCTTTAACCTATTACCCTTGTCTTCTTAGGTGTAGGTCGCCTGTAATTCCAAGGAGTCCTTGGATGCGATGGTTGTCACGATGGCTTGTCAGAGGTAGTCTACAATTAGACTCAACGTATCCCAATGTAAATTTTCACTTTTCACAGACGATTTAAAAATATTTCGATCTATTACTTCAGTGGAAGATGCCCTTTCGTTACAGTTGGACATTGACTCTTTGCGCGATTGGTCAATATTAAATGGTCTTCCATTAAGTATTGGAAAATGTCAAACAATGACATTTTCTAGATCAAACGAGCCCATCATCTTTACTTACAGACTTAGGAACGTAACTCTTCCTAAGTAATCGTCCGTTAAAGATCTTGGTATTTTGTTTAATTCCAATTAAAATTTAGTTTACATGTATCGGAAGTGGGTCTGAGATCATCAAGAATGTTGGGCTTTGTCTTGAGAAATTCTCATCACATTCGTAGCACCTTGGTTATACGGGTTCTATACGATGCATTGGTTCGGAGCTTGTTCGAACCAGGTTCCACATAGGCGCCTTGTGACGCCTAGAATTAGATTCCCTCAGATTAGATAAAAGAGTCCAGAGAAATTTCTAAAATATCTCTACATGAAGGAGTTTGGATTCTACCCTAGTTTATACTCCGGCGAATGGGTTCAGGGCTGCCTGGGGTATGTAACCCTCGAGAAAAGAAGATCAGTCTACTTGGCAAAGCACTTCTTCAAGCTGTTGGTTGGAGCAGTAGATATCCCCCTAGTTCTATGCTAGTTGCCCTTATGGCCGCCACCTCACTACCATCGAGCTCGTTCACGGGTGCTTTTTCTTCCGCCAAATATGAGGACAGGTGCTCTCGGAAACTCTCCGGTAACCGGAGCTACTCTTTCTTCTACTTTCTACTCACATTTGATTTTATGTTTTTATTCGTGATTGGCGACCTGTGTTAATATGTAATGCTAATCACGCATTGTTTATTTTTTATGAAATAAATACGTTCAGAGATTACCGTGTTAGAAAATATATGGCGGCCGTATAAAAATTGGAGATGCGTTCCTTCGCTCAAAATCAATTCGAATCTTCATAAAAATAAAAATAATACGTTTTATTTATTATTCAAACACATTTTCATTGATCAAGTGTAAAGTTTAAGAGCCTTAGAATGTTGTATTAAATCGTGTTGTACGGTAAATTGACAAATATGTTTTTGGCAAGCGGCCACGGAATTGCATCAACATGTATTTTTCATCATATGCGATTTGATACACGTGTCCATATGGACACGTTTATGGCCAAACGCATATTTAATATTAATATTACATATTTCATTGTAATTTTTGTTCAATGCCGTTGCGTGTTCGTATCGACACGCATAGTTTAATGGCGTTATCATGTAATCTAATGCCATTTTTTTTTTTAAAAAAGTATATATGTATATGGATTATATTAATGTCAGTGTTTCGCAAATTATCTTTTTATCTCATTTTTTAAAAATGACATTACTCAGTTTGTACGTTTTAGTAAATGATATCTTTTCGGCGATTATCGCGGTAGATAAGTTACGTTAAATATATTGCTATAATCGATTCATAGAATGCATAGAAAAAAAGTTTCAGAAAATTCAGACCTAAAAATTACAACTACGATATATCGTCGTTTAGCATTCAAAAAGTTGACAGTTGTAAAAATATTTTTTTTATGTGGAATTTTTTATAATAAGCTCTATGTAAACGGATGCGTTTATTGTCTGATAATTACAATACAATTATCTTTCTTTTGTAGAGTTTTTTTCATTGGTTTATTTAATTTACCCAGATTTTTTTGGCATTGATTCAAAATATCTCAGATCAGATTCCTATCTGGGATCAGATTCAGCTGATATTTTCTTAATTACTGTATTGTGATTGAATGCCCCCGTAGTGTTGTCCTTTGTCACGCCACCTGCCAGTCACAGTAAAATTCGTCAAACGAAGTTCAGGTAGAAGACGGCGCTCTAGAAGGGAGCGCTATAAGAGGGAATGGCGTACGCGAGTGAAAAGTACTAGTGACGCGAGCCGCGAGAACTCAGTCATCTGTTCGAGACAAGATATTGATGAGGAATTCATCAATATCTTAACGTGAAACGCTTGGGGTCTATTTTCCATTACAAATAGACCCCGTTCGGATAACTCGGTTGTTTTCGAGCCACCGTGACGGATTGGTCAAGAATTTCGCGCCCAAATGGGGTCTATTTCCCTTATATCTTGGATAAAGCGGCTCAAGAGTCCTTTGATGCCACATGATTTCTAGTAAAGAACGCGTCGAGTTCAACCCTACTTCAATCCAAGCGAAGTTCATTTCAACTCTAAGGTTCACATCCAATAGCAGATTTTCAAAAAATCTAAAATACGTGTTTTCGCACTCTCTATTGAGTGAAGGTCGTCAGGTTTCAGTGACACGTGCCGCGAGAACTTAGTCGACGGCTGTGTGCTTAGTCTGCGGCGAGACATCACCGACTATGCGTGTCATTTACGCGACATATTGATCGCGTATCATGTATAACTATTTTTATTCATAGAATAATAAGTTATTGATGAAGAATTGATCGATATTTTGACTTGAAATGTTTCGGGTTCATGATAGACCCCATCGGGAGACTCGGTTGTTTTCGAACCTCCGTTTTGGATCGATTAAGCGTAACCCAGTGTCAACGGTTGTTCCAGAAAGTCAGAGCCGAAAACTTCAGCCTCGACCTAGAAGATCTGTAGTGCTCGACGAGGACATCCTGCAAAACCCTGGTGGAACAAAATCCCTTGGTAACTTTGTAGATTCAAGCTTGAGCTATTATTAGTTTTCTGATTAATCGTCAATTTTCATAGGGTTAACTTTAATACTGATAATTCATGTTTGTTAACCCTTTGACTGCTGAACAACTATATATCGTTGTTTTTTTTGTACATCTCTGGAGACGAGGGGTTAAATGTAACTGTGTTATCTACCACGAAGTCGCTATTCACTTATTGGAATTTTCCCGAAATGCCGATTCGTGTAAATTAATTATTTAAATGTATCTTTGCTACATTTGTGATTAATGCTGGGCGCGGTTAGCATTAGTTCTGCTGACCTTCTGGTATTATTGCGTGCCGCTGATCCAAAGACATTGATGTGTGTCTTTAAATCACTACTGATTAGACATGTTCAATAAATAGCATAATGAGCGTGTTTTCTTCTGTTTCATTACTAAATATATCATAGAATATTATTGGAGAGTTAATGATTCAACTCTTTTCAATATTTTTTTTAAATACTCGTTTTTACCACAACGACAATATACTGGCAGATTGACAAGCAATTTCGGCCAACGGTCACGTGACCCCCCCACTGACCATTGGAAACTGTGGTGTTTCCTCATCTCATGCATATATTGAGAGCGACGGACCGTGCTTGAGCCCGAGGGTAGGGCGGGTCGCGCCCCCTGATGAACTTGACCCTGTCCCAAACATTGTTTCCGACGAATAAATAATCGCCGAGGACAGAGGCGAGAGGGCACGTGTCCACCGGTTGACGGAGCGTAATTGCTGGTAAAAGTAAATCGTGTAATTTTTCTGACGTTTTTTTGGCACGCGGCTCCGAACCGCCGGCCAAGAACTGCACGATCGGCGGCGAAACGGTCAAAAAATTTTGTTTTCTAAATCCATTATTTCGACCGGATGCACGAGATGCACGCTTTCGCCGGCGGAACGGATGGAGGAGGGGCCGCGGCCCGGGCGGCGGTTTTACTGCAAATATTGATTTTTTGCAACTGGGCGTATCTCCGCGGCCGCTGCACTCTGATGCAGGTCTAGAGAGAAGCCGAGCCACAGGTGGGAACGGCGGTGACGTCACCCCGAGGACCCTCTTCGATACTCTTGAGGGTGAAAGCGTTCGCAAATTGGAACAGCTCTCAACTGTGAAAAAAGCGTCTGAGGACGGGACGGATCGAGCCATTGTGACGAGAATGATGCATCAGTCATCTGCATTCTTGGGATGCCTCTCTGGACTTGCATTCCGGTTGAGTCATCGGAAGCGTTGCGTGTTTGTGGAGAGAATACGTAAACAGTCATCGGGATTATGCGAGCGAGTGCATTTACATCGCAATCAACTGAAGACAATGATCCTACTAATGTGATGACAAAACCTTACTTCAAATTCTTCTGGACACCGCTAAAAGCCGACGTATCGCTCTCTCCAGATAAACATGAGGAGAAAAGTGGAAGCAGCCAGTGGTTGGGTAGAAGGATCTATCATGGATCCGTAATTTTTGCAACTGGACCCGGTTGAGAGGTTCAGAATTGTTGTCGACAAATTTTTAGAGAAATGATAAGGACACGTAGATTGCATAGTCCGAAAACGGGTTAGGCACTTGAAGAATTAGGTTGTGGATTCGACTTAGTGGTTCAAATTGGTGCAAGCACTTCTAGGTTGCCACATTACTTTCTCAAGATGCTCAAAGTAGTGAACGTTTGCCGCAAGTCTCAAAAGTCTCTATCCTCCTAACCCGGTGGGGGTCTTTGCCACATTCACCCACAAGTCCTCTTCGCTGTTCCTGGGCTTCTTCAATTCACTTCTCAAACTCCGTCATAGATGTGTCCGACTCCCCTGGGGTACCCTGGCGTCAGCATGGGTTGCGATGGTTTTCTTCTAGGTTGTTTTTCATCCTGGAGGTACCTGGTTGCTGTCTTTTGGGTAGTACTCCTATGACGCATCCTTATCCATCGCCCCTAATTGGCGGTCGTCTTGACCTCTCGGCTTCATCTTTGGTAAACATGACTGACTACCCATGTAAACGTGGATATCATCCTTTGTTCTTGCTCTTTGTCTAAGAAGTTTCCGCATGGTTTCGATGGTTTAAGTTTCTCCTCCGCGCTTCTTTGATCCGTGGGCAATTTAGTAATGTGTGCACCGTGGTATATATCGTTTCTCTACATTCATGATAGTCCGGAGGACTCACTTTAGCGAATTTTAAGCCAGCGTTTGATCACTAGGATCTGCTTGTGGTTCCATCTCCCGTGCATCGCTTCATCACAGCTATCAAAGTCAAAGAGATCCTTTCGTTCTTCTGCAAGCAACTATGATTGCAGTAGACCAGCTAGCATTCTACCTCTGTACACTTCCGAGATTCTTTCTTGATCTATCGATCTTCGTGTCTAGAGCCGATATTGTTGCTCAGTAGTCTTCCAGGTTGTCTAGGCTCTTCGAATACGATTCACGTCCCCAGTAAAATACCAGTGAGCTGAGCTGTCAACGCGACTAGGGCCGATTCGTATTTATTTTAAGGTCTTATCTCGAAGGGCACTTTTGGTAGGTTCCTTATAGTTCAACAACACTCAACTTACGTAGAACTATTTTACCAGGTCTTTGTGCATTCAGCATCTTGTATCTGTAATGAAGCCCATTGTGGATAAGAATTCATCGCTCCGACTTCCATACGGCGTGCTTCTCCAGGCTGCCATTACTTTAAAAATGGATATTTCTCTGTGTTTTCACGCCTTAAACAGTTTTGACATTCCATTTTTACTAAATCAATGGTTCCATCATTCAATGTAACAGCAATTTCTGTCCTAGCCCCATATAACGTGTTATGGAGATCAAGCTAAATTTTTTTTAGGTCAAGTCATTTTTTTTACGAACGATGCATTATTATGCTTGTTTGTAGAGCGTCGCAAAACGATTCGCGATGCACAATGTCCGCTATTGGAATGTGCGCCGAAATTGAGAATTTTCCATGCAACGTGTGGGACACAGCTCCGTGTAATTGTCGTAGCAAATTTTCACGTTAGCATACGTCGCACGTGATGCGCGCGAGTTGATGCGCATGCGCATCAACATCAGCGCCGGACCATATGCGTAGATCATGACGCCCGATCGATCGACAGAGTTCACATGTATATTTTGGCGTGTCTCTCGTCGGCCCATGTAATGTAAACGTGTAATCTTGTTTCTATGCCAAATCGCATTATCGATTCGACCTTCCGTTTTGGAAGATCATGGCTTCCGCATGGTCGCGGAAGCGCCGAAACTCGCGGATCAGAGGTCAACGTTTGTTTGGACCTTCGTGGATAAGCAGAGCGTACCGTGTACCAGGCACCGGACAGATACCGAATTTGAATAACGACCGACGTATATGGAAGAACGAGCTTCTGGCGCCGTCGTTTCGCTTCATCTCTTCCTGGTACAAAGATTAATTAATACAGATTTCAGAATCGCGGAATTCGCGCAATTAAAGCATCGATCATTCTATTTGTGTGCGAAATATGGGTCACTTGTATTGCGTTTATATCATAAACGTAGGCGAAGCCTTCAAAGTATCAATTTCAATGCGGTTTATTTTCCAACCGTATGCTGAATCAATTAATATGTGACCCAATCAAAATTGAGCCGTAACAACTTTTCAGGCCCCAGGGATTATCCCTGGCCGGGGGTCTGCGCAAACTTTGAATGCCTTATAAATTATGGACGCTAAGTCTGCGTGTCCCGAGAACCTATCTAGCATAAGTATCAAACTTTCGAGCAAATCCGAGGCTGAAAGTTTTTTTTAATCTTAAATCCGCGCAAGGTACCGAGCCCTTTCTGCTGTTCTGGATTCGTATTTGTTTAATTCCCGGCTAATCTGGCGGGAATTAGGACTTGGCCGGTATACCGGTGTGTGTTTTGCACAGTTTATAAATATTTAAATCAACACCGTGTTCCATCGCATAAATCGAGGCGTTCATAAATGAAAGATGTGCTGTGGATTATGAAAATCGGTGTATATCGAGACTTGGAAATGAACCATAACAGGGAGATACTGTATACTCCTTAAAGGAAGTTCTATATCATGAGTAAGCAACCTTTTTTTACAACGGGCCAGCTATAGATTTAAAAATGTTGTGGTCGCATGTAAGAAAAATGATCTCCTTATAATCAGTATAAAAAAATATTAAAAACACTCATTAATATGTTGATAAAGATTATCTAACCGATCCGTCACGGCGGCTCGAAACCAACCGCGTCGTCCGAAGGGCGTCTATTTTCCATTATAAATTATAAATCCTTTTTTAAAGCATTTCAACAATATATTTACAAAAAAAAATGATTCTATTTTTTGTGTGTTATAGCGGAACCATGTTGTTGGATACCGTGTTATAGGAGGGTTTCCTATATATTAAAATATTAGCTGAGATTAAATTTTCGCACACTGAGGACACGCTACCGATAGACCGACCGCCAAAATTTTTGTGTCACGTGTTACTACTAGTATACGTTTCACTCGCACTTCGTACATTGTACCTGATACGAGCGAGAAAAAACATGGCGCCCGTGCTACAGAAGCGAATATTGTTGTTTTTATTTTTTTCGCAATTGCGAACAATAAAGCTAATGATTATTTATAATATTTATTTTTTAGACTTTCAAAAACAAAGAGTTCCAAATAGACCCCATCGGCACGGCTAGGTTAATGACAAATTTGGTATATATTTGCAGATATAGACGACACGCTTTGAGTCAAAATGTAAAATCTTTGAAGAGCAGCACGAGACGGTCTGGCGGGCCGCGTGCGGCCCGCAGGCCGCATGTTGCTTACTCCTGTTTTATATCCTTTCTTATATCTTTAATGCTAGTGAAATAGATTTTAAGACCACCAATATACCGAATAGGATCTTTTTTTGTTGAAATTTGGTATACCTTGGATGGACTTCTTCTTCATCTTAAAGTTCTTCCTCTCCACTACTTCATCGATTTCCACAAATTCAGATGTCTTTGGTATTTATTGAAATATTAAATATTAATGTCATGGCCTGTAGGTGACATACATTATGATCATGTAAGTTAACCGCGACTAGCATCTGAAAATAATACTCTCAAACTAGTTAAAACTGAACAACTTACCGATTATTCGCTTCTTAAACACTTTTCAATAGATGTCATTTTTCTTAATAAATCGTTAAAAATTAGTGTCATGGCTTGTAGGTAACATACATATTATCACCATAATGTAAGTTAACCGCGACTGAGTTGGGTTAAGACTCGAATAGTAGAGCCCTTCGACGAAAACTATGCATTTAGGGAATTCTTTATAACCCTGGTCAATGGGGTATGTAGGAGGAAGAGACCCATTACCTCCGCATGTTTTATAAAATAATATTTATGTGGTTGTTTGTTGGAATTAATTAAATGAATGCCATATATCCTACGTTGAATAAATAATTATAAATAAAATAAATACTATAAATTTCGTTGACACTTCGGGAATATTAGTGTGAGAGACTCAATACCGTTGCATCTTTAGAGTTTTTAAAATGTTTATCGAATATTTATATGGATGAATGGCGCTTTGAAATCTTTATGTTATGCCATTTATCCATCGTAGTCAAATAAATAAATATATAAATTTCAAAGCAACTGAAATAATATTAAAATTAATCATTGACATAGCTTGTAGGTAACATATATCAATTTGATAATGTAAGCTTAATGCGACTGAGCTACGATAGTACGCGGATATGTTAATCCTCCGGCGAAAATCTATAATTTCTGGGAATTCGTTATGATACTGGGGACATTGTAGAAATTTTCGGTGTAAAATAATAAATAGTCGAATTTTTAATCGTGCTATTACATGACCGTGCAAAAAGAAGTGCCACCGTACTGATGAAATCGCATACAATAAATATTGCTTCATGTTACACAACAAAGCATCGATTGTATTAGCAGTATAAATTCAATCGACGATATATCGTTGTTCATACAGTATGAACAACGATATATCGTTCTTCAAAGATATTTTCGCTATGATATTTACTATGGTGCACAATATCACAGAGTGTATTAAAACAATCCGGTTTGTAATCTGAAATCAGGTTCTTTCCTTCTTTATTCAAAACTATAATTCTGAATGTCAAGGTCTATGCCTCAATGATGCGCATGCGCATCTGCACTTTTCGCCTGTTTTTTTACAATTCGATATTTCGTATTTGATTGAATGCTGAAGGAGAAGGAGTTTAGTCATAAAAACAATTTTTATCAGCATTGACCCAGTAATCAGCGGGGGTTACCCCGGCTGATTTCTTTCAATTCCATAAGGAGACGAATGTGTTTGATCTGACCCACTCTGACCGATTAATTGACAGGAGCACTCATCGCCACATCCTTGGCGTTATTTATAAAGCGTGGACCGCGTACTCAATTATATGTCGGAACGCGTCACCATTAGTCCTACGATTGTCTTAATCCAGATACATCGTCTTGTCAGATTCTGTGGCGATGCTTTAGGTTATACGACTCGTTCTCTGTTTTCTTTCGTGTTCCGTTCTAAATTTAATCAATGGATCGATCGATCCATTAAACGGGATCAAGTGCTTAGGGCCAAACGGTGTTTTCCATCTAATTCTATTGATAGATCATCGTATCCCCCATCTCTTATTAGTCATAGCTAGTGTTTCTGATTTCTCGACATTTTACATTTTTCGAGAATATTTTTCTCGATAATTCTCGTGAATTATTTAATATTAAGTATTAAATAAACATTGTTACAATCAAAAATATATATAAACGACCCGTTACGACGGCTCGGAACCAACGCTGCTGGCCGATGGGGTCTATTTTGTATGAAAATAGACCCCAAACATTTCAGTTGATATATTCTTCGACAATACCTTGACATTTAAAAAAAATGAATTATTCTATGAATGAAAATAGTCATTCATGGTATTACTAATTAATGCGACGCAGAGGTGACGTGCGCACAGTGCGACGGCCCGCCGCGACTGAGGCCCGCTCCCGGATCGGGGCATGTTTTTTGTCCACTGGCACAGCACGATATTTTTTCTCGCTCCCACTTGCACATGCGCGATGTTTTTCTCGCTCATATCCGGTACAGAGCAATAAAAAACATCGCCCCCGTGCCATAGCAAAACAATATTGTTGTTTTTATTTTTTTTCGCTTCGGCATAATCATGTTTTCGTAGATTCTACGGATCTATGAGAAGCCAGGCCGTTATCCAGGCCAATTCGGTGACGTGTGTGCTACAGGAGATGCCCGAATTGGCCCTAGCCTCGTCTGATTATTATTGTTACAATCCGCGGGTTGACAGCTCGGCTTCTGGGCTCATGGCTGGCGACCTGATCTGTATTCGAAGAGCCAAGATAACCTGGAGAACTTCCGTCACAGTCATGAGATCATGGTTGAGACGGAGGTGTCCTCCAAGTGGCAAAGACCCGCCCCAGGGTTAAAAGGCGACTTAAAAAAACTCGGGGTCCCAAATAGACCCCATCGGCACGGCTAGGCTAATTTGGAACATTCTCAAATATTAATATTAATCATAATAATACGTAAATTAATACATTTAGATTCAGAAATTTTATAATTTCTCGAGAGTCGATAAATAAAAAATAGGAAAAATGCTTGAGAAATTCTCGATAATGAATTCGCACTAGCCGATCTTCTTTAGCTCTTGTTGACCTTCTACAATGGACTCGACGTTGCAGTACAATGCGGCGTCGCGATTCGCGGTAATTGCCGTCTTTAAATATTTACACGTCCTCGATCGGTCAATTCGTGCAATCTCAGAACCGATCGATGGTCGAAAAGGGTTAAATTGCCGAGCGCACAACCGCGGCGGACGACAGGCGAAGCCATGGCTATCATATCGATACGATTTCAATGGGTTTCCCCTATCGAATCGACGATAGTGGCGGCGGAGTTGTGGAGATAAATCAAATCGCTTTCTAGATTATTCGATTTTTATGGTCATTTATGCAAAATGATCAGCGCAAATTATGTTTACGACGCTTCAGTTCGTAAATTAGATTTTTTTTTTCATAGATTACAACCGATTTCACTTTCGTTAATCGCTATAGAATCGCATACTTTCTAACCAGACAACGCGTTCAACGGCCATTGTATGGAGAGTGTGTTTACAATGATGATGTATGAAAAAATAACAAAATTGTTCTGGTTATGTCGTTAGTAATAAAAGATTTTCGTGCAGGCGTCATGCAAAGTAGGCGGCATAAACGCGACTCCGCCCATTTTGTATGACGCCTGCACAAAAATCACACTTATTATAATAATACATATTGAATCGATTGGTGTATATTCTTTAACCCATCCATCACGGTGACTCGAAAATAATCGCGTCGTCCGAAGGGGGTCTCTAAGAGATACCAAGCATTTCAAGTTTAGATATTGATGAATTGTTCATCAGTATATTGACATTTTAAAAAAAAATGGATTATTCAAATTAAAAATGACGAATTTTTCCTGTTTTTGGTTCAGTTCCGGTTCAAAGTCTCGATTTAAAGATACTACCAATCTGAAGTATTACGAAGAAGATGGAATATCTTCGAATCCCTTAGGAAATTAGTGGATATTGCCATGTATCATACTAGAATAGATGATTGTTGGAAAGAATATGGTAAAGAAAACGCTTAATCAATGTTTATGAAGATAGAAAGAAATAGAAAAGGCAAAAAGTGTAATTTAATTGCTTTAAAGATCCTTTTTTTAAAGATAATAATTACTTGATGAGTGATTTAATAGTATAATCAAATGAGAATTATACCCTACGCGATTCTACTAAAGAATTTTGAAGATTTCATGAACAATTAAAAATGAGAGCGTACTTCAACAAAAGTTGAAGAAAGTGTTTCAGGACACCGCTAAAGCCGAAAGTTTTGTCCAAATCGTGAAGGTATTCGATGTTCTAAAGATTAACTATTTAAAATGGTTAATGGTTAAAAATAATTAATTTTAAAGAAAATCTCACTGGTTTTCGGAAATACTTGAAGGATTAACTGAAAATTGGAATAATGAGTTTGTTGGGAAGATCAGGATTATTAGGACACGTACTAGATTCAATTAACACGGCGGCTCGAAAACAACCGCGTCGTCCGAAGGGGGTCTATTTATAATGAAAATAGACCCCGAGCATTTCAAGTCAAGATATTGATGAATTCTTAATCCATATCCACATGAATTATTTTAAGATTGAAAATACTTATTCATGATTTGGTCGATATTTTGGATTTCTTAACTAATCAATATGACACTTTTCACTCGCATTTGGCACATCAGATGCGAGCGAGATAAAACGAATATTTTTGTTTTTTTTCGCAATTACAAATAAAGGACAATGATTATTTATAATATTTTTTTAGATAAATACAAAAAGTTTATTATTCGGAATAAATAAAGTTGGGGGTCACCATCGGCACGGCTAGAGGGATTAAAAATTAAAAATATATTTTTGGCAGTTTAGTAACAAAAGAATTAGATGTCGCCTGCTCTTTAAAAAGGGAGCGGAAGTTTAAATTGTCCCCTTCCCTTTTTCTGGACGCATACCGAATCTAAAACCGATGCATTTTCATATGTACATTTTCATCATGTTTTTATTTATCTAAAACATTCGAATAACCTCCATGACGTGCTATGACACTTCCAAGAGCGGCGGAGATCGAGTTTCAAGTTTAATGTATGCACGACACGGTTCATAATTATTTACTCACTAGCTACGGAGCCTCGTTATTTGCATTCATGCTCTACGTCTATTTTATCTATTAATTACAACATGTATGAATAATCAATCGATGACTAATATTGTACGTAAATAATCATAGATTTTCATAAGTAATGACTAACGCAGTAATATCGTTGATAATATAAGACATAATCCCTCCGTTGAACTAAATCCATTGTGATATCGTATTATATACACGTCGGCTACAGGTTTTTTTTTCGCATCAAAATTAAATGTCGTGTACGTAATTTCAGTGATTGCCGTCGTTATTAACTAGCTATTATATTTTTTACATTGCAGAACCATCTAATTGCTGAAAAAACGCCGACTCGCGAGAACAAAGTCGGCAGGAATCACCGTCACGTTGAATCAATTAATAAAAGTAAATGTATATTCGAACCGAGACCGGAGTTGACGTACAATGATATCGACAATTTTTACAATCGACGTAATATAGACGTCGTCAATCGTCGTACGTCCGTGCGGTACACGGGTGCGAAGACCGACAGTCAACTAAGTTACGCCGGCAATAGCCAACCGCCGATCAGGGAGCAGAAATTATTTAGACGTGAATCGATCATAGCCAGCTGGCAGCATCTGAAGGAAGAGAAGGAGCGTGCGCTCGGCGGTAAGAGATCGTATCAGAATGATTGTAAGACAGTCGAAAAGCGTGTGAGGAAAGTGGGCCGGAGTCACAGTGCTAAAGACTCGACGAGGAGCGTCATCTACAGCTACGACCGAGACCGCAGATTACTGCGCAAAGAATACCATTACGTGTCGGACAATATCGATAAATGTGATACGGACGAGGAGTCGTCTGTGCAAAAAAGTTGTTCCAACACGTCGTTGGAACGCGTGGACAGAAAATTGTTTCCTTGCCAGAAGTCGTCGTCGCTCGACAAAATAAAGTGTATGCTACTCCGTGTTTTTGGCAATAATAAAACACAATAGAAGACGAACGTTTATTTATACACACAGATCAAACATATATTTTTGTATATATACCGTATTAATATTAATTATTATTATTATTATAAAACATATTTGTGATTATCGTTATTTATAATATTCCATTAAAATTACATTCGCACATTGTGATAGTTGGTACCGTAGCGTCGGCGTGGGACATTCTTTTACATTGACAATATATAGCGTAAATGTCAGAATGTTCAGAATAACACTGTAGTGCTGTAATTGACATTTAACGTAGTGAATATAAGCAATAATTTACAAGAGCGTTAGTTTAATGTTTGTTATCGTGAAAATATATAAAATGTCTTGTTATCACCGTGAAAAATTTAAACATTTTCACTGATTGTAAATAAATCGTTCAATATTCCCTCAAAACTGAAATTCAAAATGAAGGCGGCGGGGGAGAGGGAAGGCGAAAGCGGAAGAGAACGGCACAGAGAGCGAGAGAGCGAGGGCCCTCGCGAGAGGAGCAAAGAGAGCATTCGTGACAAGAAAGATGGAAGTCGAGAGAAGGACGGCGATTCGTTCAAGGATAGGAATCGCGATAAAGACGATAAGAAGGAGCGCGAAAAGGACAAGGAAAGCTTGCACGTGATCGGCAATTCGAAATTGCCGAGCAGAAGTCAATCTCCCGCCCTGACCGATTTAAGAGTTGAACAGCCTGCCGCTCCGTATCAGGTATTATATAATTATTTCGCACTTATCGTTTAATATTTGGCCGAGTTTCAAATATGCGACTGTCGAGCCAAAAAAATAATCAAACGTTTTTAAAATTTTATTGTTACAATATCAGGAGCATGCTTCATCAACGTCGTCGAAGCACAGCAGCGAACGGAGTCATCATTCGAAGAGCCATTCGAAAGATCTCGGCATCAATCCCGGAAATATTCTTCAACCTATTCCGCAGGCATCGGGCAAATCGTTAGTTCAAATATCCGTTATTGTTTTCGTATAAATATAATAATAATTAATAGAAACGGACGTACGCATTTCAGGATGGAGGACTCTCCGCAGAAACAATTGCTCGGCAACTTGACATCGTTGGCCGAATACGGCGGAATTATGTCGTCGCCCGGATATCCCAGCACAAACGTTTCTTTTGTCCTCGGACCCGATGAATATTCAACTCCGCAATCGGGCTTCAGAGGTAAATTTTATATTTAAAAGCATAACGTTTAATAAAAAAAATATATACACGTTTTAATTTATTTCAGAACATCTCGAATACCATCCGCATCCGGCGCTTTTCAGCACGCTGGCTCAGCAGGGACAGTTAATCGCCGAGGATCAAAGTACGTGACGGTATATTCTACGTTATTAATTGTTTTTATATTATTTTAATGAATTTTATTATTGTAGGTGGACAGCCGACGGACGAGAACGACGGCGGAGGCAGCAGCGGCTCGTCGCGAGCCGCCACAGCAATCGCTCATTTAAATAATAAGATCGAAAGAACAAAACATCTCATACGACTCGAACAAACAATGAGAGACGGTGATTAGCCTTATCATATCAAAACTGTTAATTTAATTACCGTGTTATTGATAATTAGTATTTTTTTTGTGCAGATAACGTTAATGAATATTTGAAATTATCCGGGAATGCGGACAAACAACAGCTGCAGCGAATTAAGGCTGTGTTTGAGAAGAAAAATCAAAAGTCAGCGCACACCATTTCGCAATATCAGAAAAAAATAGACGGCTATCACAAACGGATCAAAAATTGGGAGGTAATAATCGTAACATTTAATTTATTATAAAGATGCAAGGGGAATGAGTCTCTTCCACTTACACGCCACCTATCCGGGTACTATATAAGCTCAGTCGTGATTAACTTACATTATCAAACTGATACATGTTACCTACAAGTCATGACAATGGTTAATTTTAATATTATTTCAGTTGGTTTGAAATTTATATTATTTGTTTATAATTATTTATTCAACAAATGATAGATTTAGCATTGAATTAATTAATTCCAACGTGCCAACTACCTACATAAATATTTTTATAAACATGTGGAGGTAATGGGTCTCTTCTACTTACATTCCCCATGGGCAGTGTCATAAAGAATTACCTCAATTAATCATTTGCCTTGGACACCGATCTGATTACTAACTTTGCTCAATTGCGGTTAATTTACATTATCGTAATAATATGTATGTTACCTACATGTCATGACACTGATTAAAATGAATCGGAAGTGAATCATCCCTTCATACAAATCTAAATGTGACTTGTTTGAGTTAAATAGGAGGCAAAGGATATGCCATAAAAGGATAGGAACCCCTGAAACGGGCTTAGATGTTAATCGAATTTATAATTTCTGAGCAATCATAGAAAAAAAGTCGTCAGATAAAACACCGCCAATCATAAAAGAGCTAAAATAAAATTGATACTGTGTAAAAAAACCTTATCACTAACTTATTCAAATAGTATTAAAGTATTATTTTTTTAATTTCTAATACTCTAAATAATAAAAAAAAACGAAATATATGAAAAGATAATCTTACTATTGTTGAGATTAAAACGACAGGTGTTGAATTGATGGAGAACACGAGATTTTGAGAATATTTTGAATTAAAATGTAAATATTTATATTTCAGACACACGGTTCGAGCGGAGGACAGGGCTCGCACAGACAGCCGAGGGAAATGTTACGCGATATGGGTCAAGGCCTCAAGTGAGTTATCTCGCCCTATTTATTTGCTCGGCAAATAAGCACGATAAAAAATAAATGATATCGCTTTACTTTCAGAAACGTCGGAGGTAACATTCGAGACGGAATAACGGGATTAGGCGGCACCGTCATGTCGAAACCCAGAGAATTCGCTCACCTAATAAAAAACAAATTCGGATCGGCCGATAATATCAATCAGATGGCAGCTCGTAAGTATTTTGTTCTCACTATCAGTTATTTTATTATCATCAAAATTGATTTTCTCGTATCACAATCACGTCCGTTGAGTATCACACCGCCATTCATCGCTATATATTGTCTCTCGATAATAACGAATTCATATATTTTATGTATAAAATTGATATAAATTTAACGCAATTCATTTTTTGCACAAGCTCCCCATCCCGAATTGAGAGGTAAATTGTATTTTAGTCTAAAAAAAAACGTGTTTCGAACGTGAACGATTAATGAGTGTTGTTTAATTCAAGGTAATAACTGGTCCGAAGGCAGACGGACCGATGGTGAAGGTGGGGGTGCTCACACTTTGCCCGGTGCGTTACGCGAACAAAGTACGCCGACGTCGGCTCCTCATCCGTCGCAAAATAAATTGACGTCCGAAGAAGGCAGCGAGTGTTCGTCCGTAACCAGCGAAAGCATGCCGGGGTAAATATATATATTATTTATTTATTCCATAAAATATATTGTTTAAATGTTTATAAATAATATCGTATAATCATTTAGATATCAAAATCAAAGCGGTGGCTCGAATAATATGGGCGAGAATGTGTATTCATTCAAAACTATCCTCAACGAGTTACAAGAACGGAGGGACGATGTCGATCAGTTGCGAGAGAAGATCGATTCTTATAAGGTACGTTGATCTATCGATTGGTATATTGATAGCTTACGACTCTTACGATGCTCAATTAACTAGCTTTTCTCCAGAATATCTTTCCACCTCTTGAATTATTTTTTGTCTTTCGGCTATAGTTTTAACTTTCTTCATGTGGAACATTTTATTTTCGAGTAAAAACAATTCACTTAGCAATATATGGCTTGTAGGTAACATACATATTATTACGATAATGTGAGTTGATCTATTAAAACTGTGAATTCAGGCAATTCTTAATGGCACTGGCTAGGAGGAATGTAAGGGGAAGTTACCCATTACCTCCGCATGTTTATAAAAATATTTGTGTAGGTAGTTAGCATGGTGTTAATTAATTTAATGTTCCTGTAGAACAGGTCAACCCTTCTATAGCGTTCAGATAGGGACCACTATAGAAAAAAACGCTATAGAAAGTTAGGCACCCATACAAAATTTGGGGTTAGTTCTTTTAATTGTTTTTTTGCGATTTGAAGCAAATCAAACATTTGATCCATTTTTATATTTTCAATGATCTTGCTGATCTAGCTGGAAGAAATAGCATATTTCTTCCAGTTTATTCATTCGCAACAGATGTGCCAGGGGAGTTCAAAGGGACCGTTTTTTGGTTAATTTTTTTTAAATGATTTAGCATATGATGAAAAAATAATAAAAAGGTAAATATAAATTATGAAACCTTTTTGGAAATGTGTTTTATTTAGGATACATATTAATAAAAAATAAAAATATATTAAAAACAAATATAAAAAGCAAGAAGGAAAAAAAATGGTGAACATTTTAAATTGGGTAATTATGCATTTAATTACTGTCAGAGTCATCTAATATCACATTCCATCGAGACTCTTTTAATACCAGCATAATAATATATTTACGAAAATTTTAATTTGACCTTAAAAATATTGCGTTTTGTAAAATGAACGCTATAGGAGGGTTGACTGTAATATTAAAATTAACCAATGTCATAGCTTGTAGGTAACATATATTAGTTTGATAATGTAAGTTAACTGCGACTGAGCTAAGATAGTACCTGGATAGGTTAATCCGATGAAAATCTAAGAATTCTGCAAATTATTTATGACACTGGGAGGGAATATAAGTGTGAGAGACTCATTCCCCTTGCATCTTTAGAATCTTTATCGAATCTTTAAATGTTATGCCATCCATCCATCCATAGAAATTAACTTTGTTACCCTTTGCTTTACAAATTCTTTTTATTTTATTTTATAAAAAAAAAAGTTTCAGTCGTTTCAGTCGTTTGCGGATCGCGGTGAATGAACCATAATTTTAAGACGATAGATGGCATTGTATTGATAATTTCATTTATTGCAGAGTCTATCGCAAGAGGTATCATATTTATCGTCGGCATTGCAAGAGGAGCGATTCCGTTCGGAGCGATTAGAAGAACAAATCAACGATCTAACGGAATTGCATCAGAACGAGGTAATATATCGCGTATTCATCTCGTGACACTGTTTAAATTGTTACTAACGATTGCGTTGTTTTCAAGGTCGAGAATTTAAAGCAGGCGTTGGCCGACGTCGAAGAAAAAGTACAATATCAAAGCGAAGAAAGAGTTAGAGATATACACGAAATGCTAGAATTATGTCAAACTAAGGTATCACTTTTGTTTTTCGGTTAAATTTCATATATATTTTTCGATATTTATTCTCGATTCGTTTTTATAGATAAGTAAAATGGAGCATCAAGCGATGCAGCAGCAGCAATACGTAAATTTGGAGGGCATAGAGGGGTTCAACGCGCGAGTGTTGGCCGTGAAATTGATCAACGTCGTGCTGACTGTGCTGCAAGTCGTTTTGTTACTCGTAGCCACAGCGGCCGGTATATTGATGCCGTTCCTGAGGACTAGGTACGTCTATATAAATACGACACGATCGTTTCAAGGGAGAAGTCTTTATCTAAGCGTCCTGTCTTCACCTTTGAGCAAATTTATTATTCCGTTGCATGCATCATAATCGTGTCATAAATTATTTTTTTTGTTTATTTAATTTTTTCATTGTTATTTATTGTTTATTGCATCACACAGGGATGAGTACAAACCTAGGTACTATAACGGCAACAATGGGCATAATCAACATTCAGAATCCCTATTTTTGCACACGTAAGTGCTCATTTTTTTTTTTTTTTGACGATGATGAGAAATAATTAGAATCAATAATGAGACACATTATTTTATTCAACCTCGCATTATATTCTAATCATTTCTGATCTTAATTATTATTCATTAATTGTACATCGATATTAATTTGCTTAATACGGGAGGCAGGTCATGCTTAGCTATCGCTCTTCCTTATTTTATTTGTTTTTATTCGATCACCCGTCCATGTTTTTTATAATTTATTCAACGGCGCGTGTTAATTTGCATTTTTAGCAAGAAATCCGATGACGATTATTGTTCGTCGTTGCTCATCTGCATGAGAAATATGATTAAAATGTAATTGTTTGCAATGTAACGATACTTTATGTGCTAATGACATTCTTTTGTTTGATATTTTAGATTATAATAAGTATTATTTAAATTCAATGATGGCTTAAGTTTGTTTTTTTCCGCATTTAAATCAAGAATTACCTCGGTTGTATTCACCGTTAGTTTAATGGAAGGTCAATGGAGTTTCTTTATTGACGATCGTTACCATATCGGCTTCGTCCATTCTGTAGCTAATTTTCATAATTTCTCAATAAATCGGCCATGTTTTCTCAGATGACGGTGTTGATTTTTCTCCTCCTTTTTTAATTTTCAGAGAATTTGGTTCCTTCATTTAAAATTTTTAGTCATAAAAGCAACCGCATTCTTCATGGAATTTGTTGCCATTTAAATTTGTTGACGAATAAATTTTTTTTGTCTGTCATAAGTGAACACTTGCGTTTATTTTCAGACGACAACATTAAATAAGCGTATTTTTTTTATATTAAATCCAATCGAGAATCATGTTTAACCAGTGTTATGGCTTGTAGGTAACATGCATATTATTCCCATTAGTGACACATTACCTCCGCATGTTTATAAAAATATTTATATAGATAGTTTGGAGCGTTGGAATTAATTAATTTAATGACATCTACCCTTTGTTAAATAAATATTTATAAAACAAATAATATAAATTTCAATCCAACTGAAATAATATTAAAATTAGTCAGTGTCATGGTTTGACACTGGGGAGAGAGTGAGAAACTCATTCCCCTTGCATCTTTAGAATCTTTATCGAATCTTTTTTTCTGTCTTGCGTCACTCTGTTTATCCATCTTCATTTCAGCCTAGCGGCATTAATTCGGTATGCCATGTCTGCATCGCTTCACACAGCATGTCCATGTATTTTCAAGTTTTCTACGTATAAGCTCTCTGAAAAGGCACAGTGCTTATTTTTTTTGCAACTTAATCTGAGCTCATCGGATTTCAAACGACTTCTCCAGCTCTCTAGGTTTACTCCTAGTTCGCTCATATTGACACTAGCGGAAAAAAAACAGTTCCGGCACAAAGTTACTAGTACTCTATACGTCTATTTTAATGTTATTTCATTCATACTCGGATGGATTATTTTTTTTAAAAGGCTGAAATCTTTCTGTTTATTACCAGAATTGTTTTATTAATCTGTTAGTTGCCATGAATATTTAATATCAAATTTTTTGTCTTAAAGAACGCCATGAACAATGTGTCTTAAAGAACTTGATGCATAAGAGATGATGCTACATGTGAATAGAAATAATCTAAAATATCCCTGACAACTGGGGGTATAAATGGTTTAATTGAATAATAAGTGTTCTCTACTTTACACCGGTGTCATGGCTTGTAGGTGACATACATATTATTATGATAAAATGTAAGTTAGCCGCGTCTGAGCTAAGTTAGTACTCGGATAGGTCAGACTTCCGCCGAAAACTATGAATTCAGGGAATTCTTTATGACCCTGGGCAGGGGGAATGTAAGTGGAGGAGACCCATTACCTCGGCATATTTATAAAAATATTTATGTAGGTAGTTTGGCGCGTTGGAACTAATTAATTTAATACAATCTATCCTTCGTTGAATATATAATTATCAATAGATGATATAAATTTCAATCCAACTGAAATAGTATTAAAATTAACCAGTGTCATGGTTTGACACTGGGGGATTATAAGTGTGAGAGACTCATCTCTTTGCATCTTCAGAATCTTTGTTATGCCATCCATATCTATCGTAGTCAAATTAATAAATAAATCATATATAAGTCACATTATGTAGAATTTAGAAAAAATGTCTCGAAAAATCTTCATCAATAGCGTTAATAATCAGATATTTAATATATTTGTGCCAAAACGCTTTTTCCAATTTTCAAGGTATTTTTCGTAATTTTCAGTATAACGGTCAAACCCTTCAGCAATTTCGTCTTTATCTCCTCAATTTTAGCAACATGTCGTACTTTTATATATTTTTTCAGGCAGGGCTTCGAACCATTATTCTTCTGGATTTCATTCCACTTTAAAAAATACTTTTTTTTGTTTAGTTAGCCGAGTGATTATTTTATAAATGTTTTTATCGGGGTTTTAACCCTTTATAGGGCAAATTAATTATTTTGGATTTTTTTCATTTTTTATTGTTATTGACAATACTTATTGTCAATAACAATAAATTAACCAAAAAACTTTTTCGAAATCATTTCTATGGGCGCTCATGGAAATATAGACCTTAAAGCGACTGGTTAACCGAATATATTAATCAATTTCAGCCTTTGCCCTATAAAGGGTTAAGCCTAAACCCATTTTTTATGACGGAAGGAAACCCTGGAGTTGAACCGAAAAGAAATAAATAATATACTTTTAATGCAAATATTTTTTTTTAAATTATTCCTGAACTAAAAACTGAAAAAACATTTATTTTCATGAACCAAATTGTAACCGAATTGATATATTTTTTTTTAATTAACCTAGAACAAAAACCGAACAGAAATATAACTAATAACACTTTCCATGTTTTCCATTTCTTCCACATTTCTGAGGAACATGACTATGTACATGATTCCCATTAAAAGAAGTGTGCTATGGCCCGCTTTCCAACTTATATTTTTGACAATTAAATTTGTAAAACGAAGGTCGTCGGTCTAGAATAGGGATGGCGAATCTTTTTCCCAAGTGGGTCAAATTTGACATTTTTTTTTTATTAAAAACGTGGCGGGTCACATAGGTTTGATTAATTAAAACAATAATAAATAAAGGCTTACAAGTTTTATTAACATTAAAATTGTAAGCAAAATTATAAATATTATAACCTAATCACCTCTAGCTCTTCAAGATGTGGCGACATCTAGTGATATTAGTAGCAAATTAAAGATCATTTTATTTTTTATTAAATGAAGGCTTTTTACAATCATTTCTAAATATTCAAGTGGGTTCAATAATTTCACTCGCGTACTCGTTCGCCATCCCTGGTCTAGAATGTCAAGACACGTCAGTACAGTAAAATTAATTTAAAGCAAAAATGCTTTAAATTAATTTTTGATAATACGAGTTGATTTTAAGTAATGGAACCTATCTCCCGTTTATACATATATAATAATTAAATAAAGCTTTATTATACAAATTACACGAGCGATTAAATATAATATTAATGTGTTGAAATTTTCAGAGTGCGAATATTGACCACGTCGATCGTCGTCATCGGCGCCGTGTTCATCCTGAAGCAGTGGCCGGAGGTGTGGGAGATATCGTCGCACCTGATGGAGAAGCTTAAAAAGACTGTGGTCAACAACGACAACGTCAACAGATAGGACATTGCCGAGTGCGCCCTATACGAATGTACAAACGTTGACGTGTCGCTCGCTCCCGTTTTCTCTTTTAATTTCATGTGATATTCAAATGCTGTGTTTTTAAATCTATATTAATTGGTATATATATAAATATATATATTTGTGTATGTTTAAAAATGTGTGATATTCTCATTCACTTTTTCTACGTTGTTTTTTTTGTGTTCTCTCGCGTACGATCGGCAGGTATTATTATATAATTACGTATATATATATTTTTTTCGTAGACTCGTAATATTAATCTATTTGATATTGTTGTTTATATATATACGAGACGGAGTTTAGAGATTTTAACAACTGAATATCCAGTTGGATTTTGCCTACAATTAAAGCTGATATCATCGACAATAATTACAAAATGTCATCACGCTTCGTTGTATTTGTGTTTTTTTTTTATTATTATAGCCGAAATATTACCGATAGTTTTTTGATAATATTTTGATGACATGTAGATCGTGGCATTTTAAAATATATATATATACGATTGGTTGTGCGAGAGAGACGGCGATGGTGCTCATTTTTAAACGTAAACGTTAATCTTCAAAAATGATACGGCCCGCATATATTTGTATACCGTTAGTGATCACTCTTTATCGATTAAATCAAGCATAGACGCACTATTTGTATCGACTCCGAACGATCGTGTGCCATTTTTGTACGATTTGCACAAAAACGACGACGGCGTTTATTTTGTATATTCGATACAGATCATCCGTAGTTTTGTATATTATGCATATTTTAAACGATAATATATATGATATATACGTCCAGCATTCTTTAAAAACGTAATTAGATCCATCCATTGATTGCATTTTCGTTGTTAACGTCGTAACCTTCTGTCCAAGGATGTTAGTTAACAATTTTATGCTCAAGTGTATCGCGAGTCAATTGTCATAATTAAGATGTATATATGAAGAAAAATTATTATATAATCAATTAAAATGCTTGAGATTTATCGATAAGCGAATATGCGCCTCCGACAGAGGGTTAGAAACTCGTGTAAGGGTTATGGGTACTGATTGAAAAATGCCATTTTAGTATTCCGAGCATTGATGGAATGTTATAATATTTTGTTACGATATTTTTGCATCATTAGTGCGTAATTAGAATCCCAGTGATTGAATGTAATAATGTTTTACGAGAACGTTTAGCCGTAAGTAGATAAAAAAAATAATACGTCAATAATAATATCTATTTATTAGGGGACCGAAAAGTAATCAAATTCTTTTTTTAAAATTAAAAAATCTTAGATACTAATCAACAAAACACTTTTTGTCAGCGTAAAGGCAGTTGTTTGAGTCTCTTTTTAAAAAAGTCCTTTGATTTTTCATTGAAAAATTTTCCAAGTGCGTTTTCACTTCTCCGATATTATTAAATTTTTACCTCTTAACGATCTGAAAAGGTTGTAATCTGATGGCGCGAGATCCGATGATAAGGGTGGATGAGTTAACCACTTCATGCGCGTTGACGCGTATACGCATCATGCAGAAACGTTCCAATTTCCGCGCTCACACGTATTCGTGTGAAGCCGTGTGCAAAAAATGGACCGAAAAGGGTTGAAAAAAATATAAAAACATTTTTATGTTTTTAATATAATTATATGCTTCAAATTAAAAGCAAAAAAAAAATACATTTTTTTGGAACGTTTTGGCAAAAAAGTACAATTTTCCTATGCGACGAAGACGATTCTTAACTGCAGACCATGGACAGCCAGTATTCAATGATAATTCTTCAATTGTTTGATGAGGATCTGATTCCACCGTCACCTTCAGGATCTTCTTTGGTCGGCACCCTCCTGTCTGAGGATCGTGATCATTCTTGATCTTGTCTCTCCAGGATTCATTCTGCATCTCGCATCACAGCTACTACGGTGGAGTCTGTGACGTTCTTCACTTGGTCGCTCTAGCGGGTGGGCGCCCTACCCTTCCCCTGTGTCCTTGTACGTTTTCAAGCTTCTTCAGGCTATCGTTTCTACTAGCGAGATGCCCAAAGTATCGAAGAATCCTTTTGAGACATTTGGTCGAAAGTCGGTCTTCTTGCCTTCAGGATAACATCATCTAATTTTTGGGGTCATCCTTTTTGTGCGAAATCTTTAACACTATGGTGGCCGCTCAAATTACCGAAAACTTGCGCTAGAGGCCGCCAATTTACTTTTATAATTGATAAATAAAAAGTACGTAAATATTCAAAAATATACGTAAAACTCTATACAAAAACTACCCCCTGCGTATGCTGCATTGCCGGCCATTAATGATCGAACCCGTGATGATGCAACATATGCATCAGCGGCCACTATGGTGTTAAGATTTCTATTTCCATCTTAAAACTTTTTAAGCCATCGATGATACTTGTTTAGTTTCAGAATATCCCCGTAATCGTATCAGTAATTTGTCTTTATTCCTTGATCGAACAACAATAGCATAGAATGACGTAAGTATGATTATTCTATTGTTGGCCTCGGCATCTTTCCCCGATTTTTAAGCGAAAAATAGAATTTACAACCATAGACAGAAACTAACTGTGAATAAGCACATCGAAGAAATTTTGATTACTTGTCGGTTCCTCTAATTTATATATATATATTTTTAATTTATAAAATCTGTTATATATATATATATTATATATATTATACTATTGAAGGTTTGTAAAATGTATGTCGTGGATATATAGTGTTTAGAGCTCGTTAACGACGAGATTTTTGGAGAAAAAAAATTATTGCTCAAATTATTATACGTTTTATGCAAATTTTTTTGTTGATATTTTTGCAATCGTTCTATAAAAATACGTTTTCGTTTGATTTTGGATTTAAACAGTTCGTACGTACATCTCCGTGTGTGGGGAGGAGGGGAGGTATAGTCCGCCGAGAGCGTTTTATTCCATATTAAAATATTCCGTACGCATGAGAACGTTAAGATTTATTAGTGTAGAGATGCACAAGTCGAAAGTTGACGCGGGCCAAAATCGAACCAATGGAGAAAATTTAGCGTCTGAATTTTATTACGCATTTTATAATGATTTGTAACGCAATAACGTAGATTTTTTACTAAAAAAAGATCGTTTGTATTTTAACGTAACGATGGGTCAATTAATAATTTAAAATATTCGTATCGTTGAGACGAATAAATTATTCGTGTTTTGTCCGGCTTGGTATAACATTTATTTTTATTTATTAATTCAATCTCCGTTTATTGTTTATTTATTTGTTCAGGGTTTTATTCGATTATGTTTTATGTGTATCGAATGGATATATGTACACACGTGTGAGTCACAAATGATATTTTTTATTAGATAAATTAATTCTAATAAATCAATTGATTGTTAAAACGTAATATATATATATGTATAATCATTTTAATATGTATGAAAGCTAATGTTAATTATTTTATTTTATCTTAAAAAGTATTGATCTGATAATTGTTATTAAACGAACGGGACGATCGTCGGCTCGTAAAATGTGTCAAAATTCCATTCCATATTATTTACGTAAGGGTCACATATAGAGTGTCGTGTTTAATTAGTGTTTTAGACGATTGTGTCATTAGCTTTCATAATTATTATTTATTTATTGTAATATTATTATATTAGCACAGGCGTATTTCTAGTGAAATTCACATCCAAAGAATTGTGTATGTATGTATTATTATTAATTATTTTATTTATATATATATGTCTGAAACAATTGTACTGCCCGTTGATTCGTTTTCCAAAAATGTTTTTTTTTTATATTCAAATATCGTTTGTATTCCAATTATTAATATTGATTGGTCTGTTTAAATTAATTATAAAATATTTTGTAAATATAATCGAAGGAATAAAATATATGGTTGCTAATATTGTTTACTATTTCGAATGTACAACCTCGATTTCATCATCATCATCATTTGCCAGCCACGAGACACTCTCTCACTTAGCGTATATGGACCCTGCGAGACTCTTGAATGGCAGTCATACATATACAGTCAACCCTTCTATACCGTTCAGATAGAGACCACTCTATAGAAAAAAAACGCTATAGAAAGTTAGGCACCCATACAAAATTCAGGGTTAGGTTGTTTTTAACTTTCTTTAAGGACGGAAGCAAATCAAATATCGACCGACATTTTTATATTTCAAATGACCTTTGTATTGTGTTTAATCAAAACAGTAGCTTCAGCCTACATACGAAGGGTATTGACTCCTCGCATATTTTTTTCCAGTTTATTCATTCGCAACAGATGTGCTTTGTGAGTTCATGATAGTTTTTTAGTTATTTTTTTTTAAAATGCTTCAGCATATGATGAATAAATAATAAAAAGGTAAATATAAATTATGAAACCTTTTCAGAAATATGTTTTACTTAGAATACATATTAATAGAAATTAAAAATATATTAAAAACAAACAATAAATAAAGTAATAAAAAAAAATGGTGATCATTTAATTACTGTCAGAGTCATCTAAAGCAGTGCTTCCCAAATTATGGGCCGCTGCCCTCTGGGGGGTCGCAGGATTCCTCGCGGGGGCCGCGAAAATATTCAGTACAAAGTACAAATATTTATGAATATTTTCCATATAGCATACGTATGAATGTATATAAATATTTAAGTCTGTTAGATAAAAACACATATGAGAACATATTTATATACACAACAACAACAAAAGGAATAGATTAATCCATTTAAAAAAAATATTCAAGATTTTAATGAAGAATTCATCACTATCTCGACTTAAAATGGTTGGATTAAGAAAAAAATAAGAACAAAAAAGAAAAAAATAGGAATAAATAATAATAAAATCAGAATAAATAAGAATAAATAATAATAAAATCAGAATAAATAAGAATAAATAAGAATAAATAATAATAAAATAAGAATAAATAATAATAAAATGAGAATAAATAAGAATAAAATCAGAATTGAAGTACGATGGCTATCTTGCGGAAAGGTTTTAAAACGATTTTGTGCTAAATATAAATATGAGTATTATAAAGGTAATAATTATTGGCAAATAATCTTTATAAAACTATAAAATATTTATTTTTGGGCGGGGGGCGGGAATTAATTCTTTCAGATTTAGGGGGCCGTGACTTGAAAGTAATTGGGAAGCACTGGCTTACTTGATTCAAAATTAACACAGAACTGTCAGAATCAATCAATACGCTTCTTTAAATACTACCGCATTAGACGTTTCGTATATATTTTCATCTTAATTTAACTCACATTCATGAATAATATTCGTATTATATATTTATCGCGTTTTTATTATTAATTAATTACTTCTTTATATACAAATTGTTGTCCTTTCTTTAATTCTATCACACATTTTGATTTAACGTATCTACCATGTATAAAAAGATTTTAGTGAAATTATGAATAACAATTTTTATTTTATGAACATATTTTATTACCATTAATCGAATAATTAAAAAAATATGATGAATACAATAATATTTAATATTAGTTTTATACACTTTAAAATTTGCGGAATCATCACGACCATTATTAAAACAATAAATAGATGTATTTATTTTTTCGGAGTTTTTTAAACTTTTTACAATCAAGCTTATCAACGATCTTCTCTAACTTTTATCACTTTGGTTATCAGGAATACCAGGCATCGTCTGCTCCTGATGCCGCATGCAACGATTTTTTATCCAACTTTCTGAAAATAAAATCATTAAACCCTATGAAACCCTAAATAATTAAAATTCACATTTCATATTTATATATATGTTATGTGGCAATACCTGAATATCATCAAGGATATCTCCCTGGGTAAAATGTTGATGAAATTCATATTTTGGTTAGACTCACCAGACTCCTCCGTGGCTCAGACAATAATGAAGTCGTCCTTCTTAAGGTCCTGAGCTCTAACACGTGCATGCTTAGGTATTTTATTGTAAAATTCAGTATACCTCTCATTCTAAAATTATTTTTAAATAATGTTGACAAAAGATGTTTAGAAATCGTTAATGGAGTTGTCATGGATATGAATACCCGTGTACCTGAACCTGCCCTATTGTTTAACATTTACCAGTGACTATTTTTCTTCGAAACCAATCATATACTACTCGGAATAAAATCTGCTGAAAAAAGTATAGGCACCTGAATTGATTGGATTTAATAACTACTTTAATATTTTTTTAAATTAAATATAAAAAACACAATCAAGCTTAAAGCATTGGGGCCCTCGGCATTATAGTATCTGATATTATATTTAAAAAATAAATTATTTAAAAAACGAGGTACAATTTGCTAAAAAATCTTTTAGGCCTATATTTCTGGTCTTTTTCCACTCTTTCCATAGAGTGGTAAACGTTTAAAGAGTTATTCGAGAAAAATCAAAACTTGCCGTTCTAAATAGACCCCTTTCTACACGGCTAGGATAATAGAAATACTACTTTTATTAACTAAATACTAGAATTTTAAAATGTCAAATCTTCGAAGGGCCGCACGAGAAAGTGTGGGGGGCTGCGGGTTGCTCACCCCTGGCTTATAGGTTTGAGACAAATTAAAGGAATATTTTTGTTCCCGAATGACGAAGTATCGCGGCAAAGCAATGTCGTCAATCGCAACAAATAAATTATTCTAATTTTCAGGTGCTTTGTTCGATTTTGGCCGTAGGCGATCTTCAGGTCTATGTTTTTTCTTCATATAATTATTTGTTTGTTTATAATAAATTTAACATTTAAAAAACAATAAATACATATAAAAATAATAAGTATATGTAGTTCTTCAGCGATTTGTTTCCAAATATTATGTTTTATTAATTAATCAAATTAATTCATCTTAAAAATCAGCATTTTTTGGTACTACTATCGCGCCCCCTAACAATTTGGTGGCAGCGGTGGTATACCGTTTTTTGGTACTACTGTCGCGCCCTCTTAACAATCACACTACGCACAATTACGAACGCACCTTGGTTTATTCGCAACTCAGACATACACAAAGACCTTAACCTGCTCAGACCTGACTTTTTATTTTTCATCCAAAAAATCTTTTTTTAAAAATCCTTATACAGAGGCGGACCTCGACTTTCGCACATGATTGGTTCCTGAATATGTGTGCGAAAGTTAAATGCTTCTTAATTCGTATTTTCAGAATTCTCATTTTGTTTCACCCTGCTGCGCTATCTACCTTACTCATTCCTACCCTCCGACCTGCTTGGCCATGGCCCTACCTTTAAGCCCCTCAATAAGAATTTACCAGATCAATGTAGAAGGGCCAATTGCTGCAAAATCAGATTACCTCTCCAGATTGACGACGAAACAAAGCATGGATATCACCTGGCGGGTTCCTCACCGCAGGGCTGTCCTGGGAAGGAAGACCCTAACCTGTTGAGCAACTAATAACTGCTTAAGACTTAAAGCATGCTTAGAACTAATCACGTCAACGTCTGTAGAAACGCGTGCGCATGCTTTTAGATTAACTAATGCAGGAGGCATCTAGAAACAATTCCTCAGCATCTCTGTCACCAGTGCAATTGGTGGCAGGATGCGACTATCCTGGCCAGGGGTTGGACTCGGCTCTCTCTAGCCATTCAAAGGCAAATGCCGGGATAGTCCTTTGAGCCGTTTCCCATCATAATAAGCCTTTCATGTTCCTCGTCCTGTCCTCCAGTTCCTAGGCCGTAGCGGCACGAGGAAACTCTGTCTGATGGAAGCAATGCCGCACCCGGTATTGCTTCGACTATCGCTAAGGCGTGCAACGTTGGCCTGCGGCCCAAAGAGGGGCCTGCCCCTCCGGAAGGCTAGTGGGTCAACCCTGCACCTGGATTACGTAGCCAACTAATGTTGTTCTTGGCGTGCTCCAAAATGGCGGAGGAAACTCCGACAACGACGAGCATGCGAAGAATGGCAAAGCAAAAGCCATACGAAATCATCATCATCACATAATAAACCTAATAACGACTTTTTCGTTTGTGTCTAGTTGGTTCATTACCCATCACACTTGGTTCATTAGTCTTCATTTATTTTTTTGTTATAATATTTTATGTATTTTATTTCATATTTTTTCTGTTTATGTTTTTCTTTCAATAGCTGTCAACCACTCGAGCGCCGGCAAAATCTCTAGAGAATTACAAGGCGACTGAGCATTGTGCCAGCGCCATAACTGTGCCGAGGGTTACACTTTCCCACCGACCTCCCACGTTGAAGTCCACAAGATCAACTCCGGTAGGGTCGACTTGCTTCATCACCAGGGGCGTTATCTACACTTTGCAATATTTTTCTAATTTTAACCAACTTAACAAGAATTTAATGATTCTACATTTAATTCGATATGCAACCAAATGTGTGTCCCCAGGCGGATCCCATCGCTGTTGGATACCAGCGCGTGGGATCCGACCAGTCGCGGTCGAGGAGAATAAAAAGGAGAACACGGTCCTTATTGACCGTGTTAAGGTGAGTAAAATAAAGCATAGAAATATTAAATAATATAGCCGGGACCAGATGGGACCTAACATGTGGCTTAGATGCAAAATTACATTCGACATGAATGTGCATAGAATGAGTTATCATTACCAATCTACCTTAATTATTGTCTTATAAGTATAACATATAACATAGCATATAGTATATAACATTTCTTATACTAGAAATAACATAAGAACAACTTATAGTAAAGGCCAGAAGGAGCGAGCTCTCGACCGCAGCTGCTGGGGGATGTATTAGAAGAGGCTTAACAGTCCGAACCGTCCTACGGTTGGTCTAGGAATAGACCACCTTTAACGGGTCATATTACGAACAGCCTGTCAAGAAAAGCAGATGTTTACAGTACGCACAAACCTAAGTAGGTAAGGGTATGGGGTTTGGGGTTTCGAGTCTCGCTCCGACCTGGCCAGCGAAAGAAACAAAAGCACAATAAGCCAAAGGGCAGTTGACCAAGTCTTGGTGACCGACGGGGCCAGGATGGCGTCGAATCACCGAAAATAAGACAGCTCTCTCTGGTTCAAACTCCGGGCACTCCCAGAGAATGTGCTCGGAGGACTGTTCTAGGTGACCACACAGGTCACAGTATGGATTTTCTTTGAGACCAAGTCTAGCCAGGTTCGCATTGAAGGCGCCATGTCCCGTGATGAATTGAGAGACATAATAGTTCGGAGTAAGCCATGGTTTTTTCATCCTGCTGGTGATATCGGGGAAGAAGTGGAATCCAGTGCGTCCAGAGGACTCCTGGATCCAGCGTCTCTGCCAAGTACAATGAGCGATGTTCAGCAGACGTTTCTTCCGTTCTGTCCGGTTGTCCTCTTCTAGATCCACAGGCCGGAGTAGCGTCTCCCCGATCAGAGCTTGTTGCCCGTGGAGGATGAGCCAGAGAGCTGCGCGCACTTGTAGTTCCAGGTCTAGTGGAAGGACGCCCGCCAGAACCGGGAGTACCGCAGTTGCCGATGTTCGGTAGGCCCTCGTAAGCATGATTAAGGGTAGTCTTTGGCCAGAGAGAAGCCGTCTCTGGACCAGGGCGGTACTAGCCCGGTGGGCCCAGAAGTTTGCAGCATACGTTACGATGGGCACGAATATAGCACAATAGTATTTGCGTAGAATATTGAAGCCAAGGCCCCATTCTGCCACAGCTACTCTTCTAAAGCAACCAATGGAGTGCTTGGCTTACTAGGGTTACAGCGAAAAATTACAATTAATTTATATAAGAACACGTATAAATTCTGTGAAACTCAGACGATAATGTTAGACATTGTACACTTTTGGCCATGAACCTGAAAATAAATCGGGATCTCATAGCAATGGATAATAAATAAATGAAAATAAAAAGGCGTATTGTATAAAATATTTATTTTATTTAAATATTAATAATCTTTCTATGAAATAGATCCGAAAAAAGCAATACAATTGTGCACAATAGAAATTATATGTATATATAACCCTATAAACGGCTGATATGTTAGCATTTGATAAGTAACAAGATATCCAAGTAAAAGTTTTATCGTTAAAAAACATACGAGAGGCAAATATCGGCACATAATAATAATAATAATAAAGAATACTTTAACTTTATTCATAAAATACATCAAATATAACTACAACATAATACTAACGTGTGTGAGTGTAAAAATAATACTATCAATGTGTGAATTAGCACGAGAAATGCAATCATAAATTGTAAAAACACGATTTGTTCGGTATATCCTGTTTTATGACGTCGAAAAATTAGTGTATTTACGCCTGACACGGAGGCGTGTGCGAGAGAGGAATGTTCGGAGACTGCCGGCGAAGTTCTATCGAAAAACCATTAACAGCGATACGCCTCCAATAAAAATTGATATGAAATTTCAAATTGTCCCTATACATATATATATATTTATATTAATTATTATTACATTTATTATTAATACAAATTGCTTTTAATATTATATTTATTTATCATTATCTTGTTCAACATTTAATCAATACATGTAAAACTTTATCTATGTAGACAAAATATATATACATACAATTAACCTACATTTTGCAAATGATTCAAGATCGAAAACACAAAAAATAAAAAAAATCGAAAACGTTACGTGAATGTGTGATTGTGTGTGATTTCAATAAAAAATGCGGCACACGTAAACCTAATATGGCATTCGTCAAAAACAACAAAAAAATTTAATCCGTAAAAATAAAATCTACGTAAAAATAGCTGCTATCTACATACAGACGGAATAAAGACGACGTGCGGTCGTTACGTTACATCTCGACAGAAAATATCAAATGTGAGAAATCTACGTTCGATAATAAAAATAGTTTGCCGGGAATAATCGCGAGAAACGATCGTCACATCTGATATTTAACGTTACATCATATTGGAAACGTTGCCTATAACGCTACGAGAGTACAAAATCTTGCTCAGCTAACAGCGATACGCCTCCAATAAAAATTGATATGAAATTTCAAATTGTCCCTATATATATATATATTGATATTTAAATATATATGTTTGCGTTACAATATTATTAATGATAACACCGAGAAATCAATCGTAATATATGTGAATCGCCTTCGCGACACGTCCAAGTTCGGTTTTTTCAGCGAGCCGAGACGCCTCGGAAGGCACGTCAAGCTTAATTTTAATCGATACAAAAACGATACAAAAAAATGGACGAAACAATCATAGTGTGTGCAATCAAGACGGTGTTAAGATAACAATCCACTCTAAACATCAACACGATTAAAAGAAAAAAACAAAAAACAAATACAACCCGTCGGATAAATCTACGTGCGGCTGGACGGTCGGATCGACTGCGTAATATAGACTACCGTCCAGAGATAACCGCTTATGGATATATAGACATCGATGAAATCTGACAGTAGTCAATTGAACGAGAGACGGGCTAATCGGTAAATCAATTTTCGACATTAGTACACATATATTTTGATTTTATATCTACATTTAAAAATTTCTGTTTGTATATTGTTTCACACCTAAATATATATATATATTTTATATTATACTAACAATGATATTTAATGCACGGCCAATTGTGATGTAATTTACATCGTTTTTTTTTTTATATAATGCAATTTACAATACAACTAGGTGTTTATTCTCGTAAGTTTAAGTACACAACATTCACAACAAACGAATCCATCAAAACCACTATTTATTTGATCTTTGACCGTCACTTAAGCTGCCATTTTAACTGGTGGCCGGAGCTAATTACATCGTGGAGTTATCCCACTCGAGCTGGTTCACGTTTTTGTATTTGTTGTTGCGGATCTTGATCATTTCTGTGAACACGAAAACAGACTCGTTAATTAAATAGCACGGAATATCATATATCTATGGTGATCATATTTTTGGGAACGAAATCGGGGACAATTAAACTCATTTAAATAAACTTAACTTATAGGTTAGATTAGGTTATCATTTGGTTTTCATTTGTAGGTTATGTTAAGTTAGGTTAGGTTTATCCTATCTCTGCGGTTTAGATATACGACAAACTGAACTTCGGGGAACACACAATTAGAGCGGCTAAAAAACTACCGACGCCGCGAACGCTGTCACTAGTCTCATGCCGAACATGAGCGGCCCGCTGCTGTAAGCAAACGTCGTCCAGAGTATCCTCTTGTACGGAGCCCCAATATGAGACAAAGAACCTAGCAAGAGTGCAGAGACAGTGCGCTGAGAGCCGTCGCAGCTTATTCGACTGTTTCCGAGAATGCGGTATCGATGCTGGCTAAAATACCACAAATCGCAAGAGAGAAGCGAAAGAGCAATACGAGCACCAAAAGCAAGAACCGGACTCGAGAACAACCGAGCACCGGAAAAGACGACACTTCAATGGGAAATGGACCCGAAAACTGATCCCAGCGATCGAACCGTGGCTCAAAAATCCCCAACACGTAGGGTTCCATCTATGCCAACTTCTAACTGGACACGGATGCTTCGGAGAGTACCATCATTAAATAAGGAAAGAGGCTACCACGGATGAGTATACTTTTCTACAATGTCCACGCTTCATAGAAGCTAGAAAAAGCCTAGGAAGAGAGACACGTACCAACCAGTGCAGAAACTCTTCCTCGGCAAAGACGAAGAGCATAAGATGCTATCCACGTTAGCCGGGATAGTAATGCTCACCAAGGAGGAAGCCAAAAGATCAAGATGGCCGACAGCAAGGATAACGAAAAGAATCGATAACAAGAAGGACGTGAGGTAAAGTTTTTACTCGAAAGTCAGCCACCACCACGCTGAATATCTAACGATAATACCCTGATGGTGGTCGGAGCTGGAGGAGGGGTTTTGGCTGGTAATAATCCAGCTTTATCTCATGAATGGAGGTGTCTTTTAAAGATCTCCCCTCCTCCAACAGAAAAAAAAATAAAGTTAGGTTAGATTAAGTTAATTAGTTACCACGACACAGGTTAATTTTTAATATTATTTTAGTTGGATTGAAGTTTTATGGTAGTAAGGTTTACGGAGGTAATGAGTCTCTTCCTCTTACATACAGTGTTATAAAGAATTCCCTGAATTCATAGTTTTCGTCAGACACCTATCTGACTACTAACTTAGCTCAGTCGCGGTTAACTTGCATTATCGAAATTATTGAAATATATGCATGTTACACCTACAAGCCATCATCATCATCATTATCATTTGCCAGCCACAAGGCTCTCACTCGCTGAGGACATGGGCCTTACCAAACTCTCGCATGGTAGTTGAGGCCAAAGGAACCTGAGTCTCACACGTGACGTGAGGGCTCCCCTTTCGTGTCCATACCGAAGGGACCCGAGCCGTCTTGGTTTGTGGTTTTTTGTAAAGAGTTTCCCTCTCCTGGCCATTGCTGGCATTGGACGTACATCTTTTACCATGTTGGTATCGGATTTTACCCTATCGACTGTTTCCAGGCAATTAGGAGGGGGTTTGGCACGGCATTCGTTTTTCCTCGTTAAGTTATAGGTTAGGTTAATTATTTGGTTAATATTTGTAGGTTAGGTTAAATAATTAGTTAGGTTAGGTTAATTAGGTTATTTATTAATCTAACTGGCTAATAATATAATAAAATAACTTGGGATATTTCTGGAGCCTGAGATATGGTCCAGAAATATTGTCTTACAGCAACATTTTTTATCAAAACATCTAAAATATTAATTGTCACTTAAAATCGGTTATAATAATGTTTTATTTTTATTTATAGGTTAGGTTAGATTGATTATTTTGTGGGTTAGGTTGGTTATTTGGGTAGTTGGTTAGGTTAGTTTAATAATTTGTTTATATTTATAGGTTAGGCTGGATAGTTAGTTAAATTAGGTTAAGTTAATTATTTGGATAATATTTGTAGGTTAGATTAGGTCAATTATTTTGTTTTTATTTATAGGTTAGGTTATCAATTAGCTCTACCACTAGTTAGGTATTTAATTATATTTTGTAAATGAACAAAATCATTACATTAGGACTGTTGCACACGCCGCTTTATAGCGAGGAGCGCTATATGAGGGTTGACTGTATTTACATTTTTATTTATTTTTATTCCTAAATGGCCTGGAATGACAGGTCTTCCAAAAGGAAATTCGGATAAAAACTGATTGACCCTCATTTGTCCAAATGATGATCATCCATGAAAGATGATGACTGCTACATGAGCCATGGCGGGTGAGGTAGGCTTAGCTCTCCCCGGTTCACGGGAATCCCATTGATATAGCCAACAAAAGGTGGACCTTTGTTTTTGACGTAGTATCTAATATATAGCAAAGATGGAGACGCAGAAATCAAGATATCTTCTATAAAATAGTCTCTTTTAGATTTATAAGGTTCAAGACCATGTGTAGGATGAAAAAATAAAATAATAGTATGTCTACGAATGGAAAAAACACGAGGGTGAAGAAACTAACAAGAATATGATAACGTTGAGATGAAGTTTAATGTTATTTACTGTAATTTTCAATAAAAATAAACAAAAATGTATATTTTTTCAATAAAAAGAGATTTTAGCTAGGTGCAGTTGAAATTTGTAGTATTCTTATATTATTTACCTAAATAATATTGAAAATATTAATCTCAGAAGATATTTTTCTTTAAATTTTTATGCATACCGTCGTTATCATCATCATCCGAGGAATCATGTTGACATTCCGAGTCGGAATCGGAGCAGCTATCTCCATCCGAACTGTCCAACACTTCACCAACGCGACCTTCTTCTTCATTCTAAAAAAAAATATTACGTTATAAAAATGATTATACGAATTATTTCGTGACGTTGCATAATCAGATATTACCGTCTCCATCGGATTGACTGTGATGGTAAGAGCCGAGTCATCCCATGCCATTTCCACCTCTTGATTTGTGGCTTGGGTCTGTTGACTTTCACCGCGAGAGCCGAACGAACGCTTAGCTCTTGCTGCGGCAACACCGACGCCCAAGATCAAGAAGCCGACGCATATAACGCCGATCAAGAGTGCTACGTGATTGTTTTGTTTGATGGAGTCCGTAACTCTCGGTGCCATCATATCGACGTTATGAGAGCTGAGCTGTGCGTGAGCGACATACTGTCTCTGCGGCAAATTGTGTCTCTCAGCGGAATGCTTTTCGTGGCCGTTATCCGATCGGCCATGATCCTATAATCGTATTAATCAATAAATAAAAACAAAATATAATCGTATCAAATTAAATATAATGAAATCTTACGGGATTGAGAAGGCGATCGATCGGATCCATCTTATCGGCCATTCCCGTATGTATTTCCGTATGATGCATCATACCGGCCGAGGCGTGCGACTCTTTGGAATGTTCAACGCTCTTCAAATGAGGATGTATAACAGTCAACTAAAAATAAAACAAATTGTTAAACACCCGCTAAATAAACAATAGACATTTATCGAATGTGTACTGACGGTTTGTACGTATTCGTTACTGGTGAAGCGTCCGTTCAATTCGGAACACGTCAATTTGAATACTCTGTTCAGATAATATGCGGGTTTTTTGTTTGTGTATTTGATTTGATGAAGGACCTGTATGAAATAAGACACGTTAATAAAATTGATTCGTAGCGATAAATAAAAAAAATATGTTCAAACGACCTTCTGATAGCTTTCTACGGAATCTGCTCCGCCTAAGATAACACCATCTCGTGAAACAGTAGCTTTGATGTCATAAAGTAGAGGCAAGTCTGCCGCGTCTCGAATGGCTAGCGCTTCATGATCAGGATTCAATGCTGGATATACGGAAACGACGCACGAGTCCAGTTTCTGAGCAGCTTTGTCTACGATTCAGAAAAAAAATGCATTAATAATTAACGTTTAAACGCCCAGTGGTCCCGTGCGGGACCAGTAATTATGGTACATTTTGCAATCGGATTACACTGGGAATTTCCAATCAGATTACAGATACGGGTCGCGCACTTTCAGCCTCTATTGCGCATGGCACACGGGCGCTTAAAGGTTAAAGTTGAGTCATAAATAACTTCTTGAGTCACTTTTGTCGTGAGTGGTTTGGCGTTATCGTGTAACAAGATAACGCCTTTCCGACTGACGAGTGCAGGACGCTTTTCATGAGCTCTTTGCAGCTGCTGAACGTATGTATCGGCAGTAATCGTTCATCAGCTTGTGGTGGATTATTCCTCGACGATCCCACCATACACACAATAAAGTTTTCTTGCCAATTCCCAAAGCATGACATGACGAATATGCCCTTTTTGATTCTCCATTTTAAGGGTTCGGAATAACACCACTGTAACGCTCACCACACTAAATAGCTTTCGAATGACTGACAGGCCACTTATCTATCTAGGTGGAAACAAAAATCCCCTTGTCGAGTGACTCACTGCGAGTAAATCCAAACAATCGAAACTGACTACCTGAATCGGAAGTTATTAATGACTCAACCTAATGTATTATTATATCAATTACCTTTAGGTGCAGATCCATCGGAGTTCAATACGCTGACGCTGACGTCAGAAAATACACCGACGCTGGCTCTGAAATGCGAATAATCGCATGGGGTATTGGTTGTGCCGTTAATTAAGATAGTGGGCGTTTGCGGCTGCAGAACCATGATGTACGATTCGGCTGGTCGAATCTTCACAGTGCGTCCATTATCACAGCTATAATAAATATTAAAAATATATTAATAAAAAAGAAATTCCCAAGACTTTTATAAGCATTTTAGATATTGCTCTCTTAGAAAAGAGTGTTGAACTCGTAGAATACGAGGATAGGATTTGAGAAGCCAATTAAATGTAATCTCGTAGAAAACAATAAGCACCTGATTGACGTAGCAATGTGAACGTTTCTACGTCCCGGCGTCGGGAACATTCTCGAGTTTGTGTATGTAACCTTATGCAAAAGATTCTCCAAATCTTGAACACTGCTTCCTTCAACGACCACAGAATTGAGAACTAAAATTTAATTAAACCAATAAATATTCATAATTCATCGATCGTCATAATATCTATATTTAAGAGGCATACATAGATCGGGAGCAAGGCTTAGCCCTTCTCTGCATTGCGCCAAGCATTTCAATTGTTGATGTCCTTCGACGTTGTTCAATAGTACATTCAATCCGGCCAGGGAACCTTTCATGTAATGTTTCATCTTTCCGTCGGTACCTATATATAACAATTAGTCATTAGATTGGATTGTACGATAATTTGCAATCTTGTCCATTTAATTACCTTGCCAACAAGCGCCAACGGTGAGAGTCGTCGTGATGTCCTTGGTGGGATGAAGAGGCCAGTCGTCGATGACCTCTGGATTTTTAGGTTCGGCGTGATGCAATCGGCCGTCGACGTATAGCTCCGCGGTCGGGAAGTGCATGTTGACGGAATAGTGATGCCATTCGTTGTCGCACACTTGGGGAATCTTCCATCTCCACTCGGCCGGCCGGAAGATATTGAGATCGCCTTCGGTGAAATCTCTCCGCAGCAACAAGATCAAACGGCAATTACGCACAAACAACGCGTAATGATGTCTATTCATTTCTAAAATAAAATATAATTTATAGCGATACGTTTTTACGAATATATTATTTAAACGACAAAAAAAATATTTACTATGATCGTCGGCTAAACAGATGATATGTTCCTTTCTATGTTTATCCATCTCGGGATGATCGGCGTGTTTCATCCATGTCGATATGGAAAATGTGCTCGTCAACGTATGATTCAATACTGTTTCCGGAATGATTGCCGCCGTTGTTGCTCCGTCAAACGAGAATATTTGATCCGATTCGTGACCTGAACGATTAATTAAATTATTATTCGATAAATATATATAATATAATCCACGTTAAACTATAATATACAATACCTTCATCAGTTTTCAATGTCTTGGTCCATTCGGATCCAACGCCGGGACTCGGTAAAAGATCGATGGATTGCGAATTGGCTCCTGAAATTCATCGTCGATTAATTAAATCGCTTAAAATAAGATTGAATTCATTCGAGGATATATTTACCGCAAATTCGTCGTTGACTGTGAACCGAATATGTATCACGATCGCATCCTTTGCCGATGTGAGAGCTGCGTAATGTTACGGTGGCACGGAGGCCTTGAACGGATCCGGCTCCTTCTCCTTCGGCACATCTCTTCATTGCACATTCTTCGAGAGTAGCGGACGGGAAGAGAGATAGAGGTCCGACGCCGGGCGGATAATCCACACGTTCGGCAACTCCTATGATTTAATTAGCGTTAACATAACGAAAATACTATAACATGAATAATTAATATATACCTTTCCATCCCATATTGCATTGTCGATTTACTTTAATGGTGACCATTACGGGAACGGATTGCCTCATTCCGCAGTCGTAAGCGACGACCGACAATATGTGATTGTGCGAGCGTTCATAATCCAACGGTTCCGTGTTTCTGATGACGCCTTCGTTGTCGATGAGGAACGGCTGATCGGCGGTGAGAATTTCATATTTGCACACGTCTCCGTATTTGGGTGTGCAGTCGCGATCCGTGGCCTTCACTCGGACGATCTCTTTGTACAGACGTCCCTCTTCCACCTCGCGGACATAGGACGACTCTTCGAATACGGGCCGATACTCGTTGATGTCCACAACCGTGATATGAACGACGGCTCTAAAAATAAAATACATATATTAATGCGATTCAAATTTTCGACGACGATGATTTCAACGGACGGATCTTACTTTTCGGAGTATTGTCCATCGCATCCGGCAGCAGCGATATCAAACTTGTAATTGCGTCTCTTTTCGCAGTTCAGACTGTGACGCACGTGCAATGTCGCTTCGTTGCCGTTGGTCAGTACAACCTGAAATAAATAAAATTATAACAATGCGACGTTAAATCCGTATGAAACATTTTTGATATTTACCTCGAAAGGTGCTTCACCGTGATGTTTATTATTGAGGATGATATAAGAGCATATTTTTCCTTTCGCTCTGATCGGCGGCCTCACTTCCACGATCGTTTCATTCTCCTTAATTAAACCGTGATATCCTTCTTCCAAATCTACCAAGTCCAAGTACGGAGCAACTGCAATAATAAAACAAAAATACAAATTAGAATGTGTGCAAATTATTTACGTTAGAAACGTTGATATTGTGGTGGTATCGAAGATAAATTGTATATTCGTGAAAGTAGGTCGAGCGGTATATGCAAATGCTGATGCACTTTGGCTCGAATATGATTTTCATATGCATCATTCAGTATTACGATGATCGATTAACCGATTAACGAACCGGCACATAATATTATCGGACGTTATTATATTTCGGTGTACGTCTGAGACAATGAAAACTAATTTTAATATAAAAGTGACCCTGAAAGTTCGTGATATTCTATCTTTTATATGTATATGTAACGGTGGAGCGTTGTAATTATGAATTAATTACCGAGGTGAAGGTCAATTGGATAAACGACGTTAATAAATGATTTTTTTATAATATTTTGCTACGGATCGATTTGAATAATTAAGTTAGATAATACTTTGTACGATAATGAAAACATCGTTATCGAGTTATCGATAACGTTGTTATTAATAAACGTATATTACGTTATTGTTTTGACAAAATATTTGATTTTATCCCGGGATTTATGTACACATTCTGCCATCCTCGGGGAGCTGTTAAAGTTTATTTTGAATGAACGGCCGAGATAAAATTGAAAATTTCCTTCGCATAACTATCTGACGTATTGCCGTGGGGTTAAAAGACATAAATAATTCCGGGGACGGAGGAGAAAGAATGGTCGTGGAACTACGCTTATGTAGCTCAAATTGGCAATGGAGGTTCGTCCGGAATTATCCTGATTTTAAATTGAGGCAGACGACCGCGATCGGGTCAAAAGGTCCGGGTCTCAAATGTCGCTCTTTAGGGTCTTTCGCATGGAAAGGGACAGGGGGGGGTCAGGTGAAGTGTGGGCGGGATCGAGATAAAGGTTCGAATGCTTTCAGCGACCGGAATCCTCAAAGGGTAACGGGTCACTTGAAAACCAGATGAAAAATTCAAAAGCTCCAAATCAATTATTAACCCTTTGCGTGACGGCGTATGCGACAGCGGTTGCACTGTGGCACGGGACCCTACGTGACTGGTCGCGGACGTGTGTTCAAAGTTTCATGGGGCCCCCGAGACATATTAAAAATCAATTACGAGGGCGGTTAATGTGTTGTTAACCCGTCAGGAGCGCGGTGTCGTTGCGTACTCGGTGTTTTGCAAATTTGTTCGCGAGATTGCGGCGACAGATTTGGGTCGTGCGGAACTTCAAAAGTCATTAAACATAAATATTATGATAAAGAAACTGTCATTTGCCATATTTATGAAGCTCAGACTAATGCTAACTTTCTCTCGACTATACAAATATACACGCGCAACATACAAACTGGGCATAAAACAACGAAGTGAGCAGAATTTTAATTACATTGACAATTCGTGACACGATATTTCGTCTATTGGTGATACTAAGTTTATGATTTTTCTCAAATAACTCTTTAATAAAAATCATACATGTCATAAACTTTTTGCATCTGTCTAAAAGAATAAATATTATAAATAATCAGTGACCTTTATAGTCTGAAATTGTTGTTGTTTTTCTCACTCGCATCCGGTACGATGAGCAGAGTGCGAGTGACACGTGTTGCGAGAGCTCAATCTGCGGCAAGACATCACCGGGTGTTATTGATTAATAGAAAAATACAAAATATCAACCAAACTTTGAATCCATATCATGAATAACTATTTTTTCTTAAAATAATCCATTTTTTTAAGAAAATGTCAAGATATTGATTGAAGTGAAATGCTTGGGGTCTATTTTCCATTATAAAAAGTCCTCTATCGGACTGTTTTACATAAAGGGATAATTCTTCACCACAATAAAGCAAGAATAACCCAAGAAAAAAAATCAAGTTAAACGGGGAGGTTCTGGTACACCCTTCCATATTCCCTAGACCTTGCTCTTTTCGATTAAATTCTCTTCAGATCTATAGAGCATACTTTTAAGTCGAAAACCACTTGAACGACTTCAGTAAACCCCCCATATAACGTACATTCCTATAACGTTTGCGGCAGTTTTTTCCTATAACGTACATATTTCAAAACGCTAAATAGAATTTTCATATAAATATTTTATAAAATTAACTAATAAAATGTCCTGTTGATCTTCCCTGCCCGCAAGTTGCGGGAAGATTACGTCAGACAAAAATACGAAAGGATATCACTCATCGCGCGAGTCAAGTCATTTGCGCTGGTAAACAAGTAAAAATGTTTGATGCACTGATCTCCTTCAAATCAAAAAATAAAATTACCCCCTATAACGTGGAACCTATCTTGACGTTATAGGGAGGTTTACTGTATTTCGATTCAAAACCGATTTTTTTTTCAAAAAAAGGAATTGAAAAACCACAAGGAACACGATTTCTTGAGGGTTTCCCTAATATTTAAAGGGTTTCGAGGGAATAAAAGGATTTCGTCATTGTATGAAGCGGAAAAACAAATAAAAATAATAAACTTTATTTACTACCACTATAAAAACGTTCTCTCCCACTCTTAGTAAATACGTACATTCCAGAGATTTTAGTGTAAAAAGATTTATTTTAAACTGAAATACATTCATTTTATATTTTTTTTTACAAAAAGGAATCGTTCGATTTTCTTTCAAAGCCGATTTTTACTCGCTTCAATCCTTTTCAAGAGTTATGTTTTGATTTGAGTTATCCTATAGTTCATTAACGCGATGCGAAAGGATTATTGGCATTGAAGAAAACATTAAACGTGCTCTATTTATTCGAATCATAAAACGAGCTCGAGCTTAATTTCGATCGACTTTTTACGCCGGTGTTTATCGATATTAAATGACGCATAAATGCGTCAGCGGGACTTAACGATGTTTTGGAAATGACGCATATTTAAATCATTGGCATTAAAATTATAATAAAACGCAGTAGAAGATGAATCAGAAGCGACATGATAAAACAAGTTGGTTATGACCCAATTGCGTTATTATATTTCAGCTGAAAAATAGCAATAATTTAACTGACACTGAAAAAATGATGATTCTAGTAAACGTTTACGATACAATATGTTCCATAACACGTCTTGTTCAATTTTTCATTATGATAGATTTATATCTGCCAATAAACGTGGATGGTGTAGGTTTAACAGCGGCAAGGCAGTTAAACCCAGCTATTCGGACGAGCCTCTGAAATAAAGATTCTTCCATTCATCGAACATATCTCCGTGGAATGCATAAAGCACGGAGCAGGGCCCCCCTGCCTCATTCTACCGTCACGTGTATGGAAAAGGTTGGTTTCGCACACGTGTGCGAAAGAGGGCGACGTCTATTTCGAGAAGAAAGGCGTCTGCACTGTGCTAAAATCCTTCTTTGCCCATCTCCTCTCGCGCTCTTTTGTCTATCCCCTACGTAGCGACCCACTTAATTTTCTTTCCGCATAAAAGGAGAAGATGATGCCGAGCAGTTTTCCATGCAATAAAAGATAAATATAGGAAACGTCGTTAACCGTCTCCCTTTCCGCTCCCTACGTGATTAGACACCGCGGAACAAGAAAAAATTATGAGCATCTCCCGCTGAAAAAAATAATAATGATTGCAAAACGGCCTGCGCGTCGTAAATATGTTATGGAATGGGTGTAAAGTGGAGATTGTTATCGCCAACTTCGGGCTAATGACTCTGCGGGGGCGATTCGATACAGCCGAAGAAGTTGACGGCCGTGGCCAACATGCTATCTTCGGCCGCGCAAATATAAGGACGAATTTTGTGAATATGTGAACAGAATGACGTAAATTCTAGTAATTTTCATCGCTAGGAATGCGATGAGTTGTTTCCCTCGTTCTGGAGACGTGCGGTTGCTTAATACGTTTTAAAATTAAATTTGAGATGTCATAAATTACGCCATTTATTGTTTCCGTCCAACAAGAGAAGCGGCGTCGCGACGCGTATCTCTAGCAAATAATTATTTAAAAATGCATATTATTTTTTAGACACAGTTAGAATTGAAGAATAAATTTATATATTTAATGTACACGTTAAATAATTTTATATAACATTTAGATATACAGTTAAACCCCCACTAACACTAAAATCGGGACCGTGTAAGTAGGAATCGTGTAATTGGGGGTATAGCCTGGCGCGTGTCGAATACACAGACGCTAGCCAACGTTTGACGTATGCACCGCACAGACGGCCGCCCGGCTGTGTGTGTGCAGCCGAACCCGTATCAAATGAATAGTCGGCCTTGTATGTATTCGTCGACCGTCGGCGTAACTGCGACCGTGCAAGTTGGGGTATAGGCGGCGAAATATTTCAATCCATCGCGTTATTCGGAGTAGTTTAATAGGGGGTTCGACTGTATACGGTTTTAAACTACTCGAAATAATGTCTGTCGTGTAAAATGAGATCGGCTATATCTCAAAATATTCCTATGATTATCGCAATTAAATAATATTAAACTTAAAACGGCCGAACAACGATATATCGTTGTTTTTTTGTATCAGCAAGGAACATCTAAGCAGTCAAAGGGTTAAGTGTAAGCTGAATGGGACAAAAAAGCCATTCCTCCATAACATTCTCCTCTAACACTCTCAAGAGAGTTTAATACAAAGAGATGGTTGAATCATTAACACGTTGCATAGTTTGAAAAAGCCTCAATAGATAGAAATGGACAAGATATTAACACTTCATCGGCCGGAAACCTAATTATATGCTATGCTGGGCCCGATCACCATAGACCCGTAGCCTATTTATACGCTTTTGTGAGCGCGGCCGCTTTATTGGCCGCATATTTGTTTATTTAAATATTTACCCTTACAGAATTCCTATTTAATTACTCTTTGAATTATATAGATTTTAATTTACTGATTTTATAAATAGGTGCGGTCGATTAAGTGTTAAGTAATTACAGATAAAAATGATGAAGACGAAGAAAATTTTATTGAAATGGCACTGGGGTTAGTTCAAAGGACAATTGTGCAGATCCTAAAAAGGCATAAATTCTACAAAATAATTTTATAATTACTTAATAAACAAATCTGGCATCTCACCACAAAGCCAGTATGCCTTGGGAAGGAAAACCCTAACCCGTTGACCGATAAACGGTATATTTTCGATACTTTCGTTTCTTTTCCTTCTTTCATGGGAAATCTAAGGAGGTATTTTCCATGATGAAAGGATTGCTATTGCGCGACAGGGTAAATAATTACTTGCGACTCGTTATACGCAGATAACGCATAGAGAAGAGGAAAAACGAATATCGTGTCAAACCCCCTCCTACTTGCCTGGACATAATCGAGAGGGTAAAATCCAGTATCAACATGGTCGAGGATGTACGTTTAATGCCAGTAATGGCCAAGAGAGGGAAACTCTTTACAAAAAAAACCGCATACCAAGACGGATTGGTTCTCCAAGGTATGGACACGAAAGGGGAGACCTCACGTCACGTGTGAGACTCAGGTTCCTTTGCCTTGGATCATCATCATCTGCCAGCCTTGTGGTTGGCAAATGATGATGATGAATTGGACAATAGTTAAATAAAAAACTTCGAAAACCACAGGTTTGGAACGTTCTTTGATTCGTATAACACGAATTCGATTAACACAGCATTTTCCAATAACTTATTTCATTTTTTTTTTTATGTCTCTTTTAGATTCTTTGTAGGAGTAAGCAATCGTGAATCGTCTACCATCGAGCGTTGGGAAATGTCATCTAACGACATTATCTACATCCAACGGATTCCTAATCTTTAATTATATACTTGCAAACTTAACTCTCCACAGGCAGTCGTCAATTAGGGATTTGGGAATTCTGTTCCGACTCCAAATTCAAATTTAGTTTACGTGTATCGGATAGCAGATATGTAACGGGCCATCGGGAATCTTGGCTCTATTGTTCAGAGTCACTTCGAAGATATCTCCGAATGACGAGCCATTTAATATGAAATATCGCCATATATGGCATAAAAATTGATGCTGTCCATTAGGGCACGAGTTGTTGGCACCGCCGGAAAATTGGGCAGGGGTCCAGGTGTTCCGCCGGGTCTGCGCCACACTGACGGCTTTGTTATAAAATTTAATGAGGCCCGAAGAAGCAGACGGGGACCCGGATGTGTCCCGGGACCGGCTCTCCCACCTCAAACATGCAAATGCGGTCACGTCGGACGGACCGTACGTCGCTAGACAACGACGCAAGTTTGATCGATCCCCGTCCCACAGGGCCGGTGGGGTCACATTGGGCCGACGCTACAGGGTGGTCTGTGAATGCCATCAACTGCACTGCGGCTAGGAAGCGCCTTGCATGGACACGCCGTACGTCCGATGTGACACGAGACGTATGGCGTTCATTATTCTCCACCGCAGCGGCAGACCTTGATCCAATATGTACCGGAGGAATTGATATCGTGTAACGAACCATCATCAATTTCTTTAAATTGACGTGATGTGGCGGAAAAAGGGGACGCGGAGCGAGATCCTGCGACGGGAGACGAATTGAGCGGAAAATATTAGATTTATAAACTGCTAATAAACCCTTCACGATATCGGCGATGGGAGGTCATTTCAAGGTCCGGATAGCGAGACTCGGACGCACAAAAAAAATTTAAGCATGACAAGGACGTATGACTGAATATATGTCCGATGTGGAAAACCCATTTTCAGAATTTTCAAACGAATATTGAAACGTTGGCATAAATATATGCGAAGATAAAAAAAAACCGAAATATTCAAGGGATATGAGTCTCTCACACACTGATATGTTACCTACAAGTCATGACACTGGTTAATTTTAATATTATTTCAGTTGGTTATTAAGTTTATAATTATTTATTCAACGAAGGATATAAGGCATTTAATTAATTAATTTCAATGCGGCCACTTCCTGCATAAATATTTATTTATAAACATGCGGAGGTAATAGATCTCTTCCACTTACATACTCCCTGACCAGTGTAATAAAGAATTTCCTGAATTCATAGTTTTCATCGGACACCTATTCGAGTATTAATTTAGCTTAATAGCGGTTAACTTACATTATCGTAATAATATGTATGTAGGTAACAACCTACAAGTAATGACACTGGTTATTAAATATTACAATAGATGGGCCCTATAATGGAAAAAATGATCGATTTCATGCAGTCGATAGATTTTTGTCATCATGGATTGATGATTAGAATGAAAACGATGTCCCTCTGAGATTTTTAACCACGAAATACACCCTACTATAACGTCAAGATAGGTACCACGTTATAGGAGGGACGTTATAGGGGGGTTAAGGTTTATCAATTTTATTTTTTGATTTAAAGGAAATCAGTAAATCAAAGATTTTCGTATTTTGGCTAACGTAATCTTCGAACTTGCGACATATTATTAGTTAATTTTATAAAATATTTTTATGAAAATTATAATTAACGTTTTAAAAAATGTACGTTATATGGGGGATCGACGTTATAGGAAGAAACGGCCGCAAACGTTATAGGAGTGTACGAATCAGGTACGCTACTATAGATTTACTCGGGAAATACTTTCCATGAAAAACCATTCGAATGAAAATCGCGCAAAAATAGACCTGCGTCTCATACTAAATGTAGGGAACGTAAAAAAAAGCATGATACAGTCAGCCCTCCTGTAGCGTTTCCTCTAAATCACTGCTTTTTACAAAATTCCTTGTCAACCAAAGAGCATTGACCTTTATTTCGCTCGGCTATGTATTATTGATTTACGAAATATCTGAATTGACCTTAAAAATATTAGAATTTTGTAGGAAACAGCGATTTACAGGAAACGTTATAGGAGGGTTGACTGTATTCAGTCACTATATCAGTATTTTTTTCTTTAAAAATAAAAAACCCGTGCAAATCAGGCTGGAGTCGCTAGATTTTTACGACTCTATAAAATAGGTATACATCCTTAGATTTGCACGGTTTTGCTTTAACACGATGTCTGTTTTGGCAAACATCTGTGCATGCCAAAAATACAAGAATTTACATTCTCAAAAATTACTCGGATTAAAATTATGCTAGAAATTTGAAAAAATCAAAGAAAACGATTTTCAGCCAAATTAAAAGAGGAAAAGAACTGTTAGCTGCGATATCTAATTGATTTTTCTCAAATAACTCTTTTAATATAAATCCTTCGGTGTCTAAAAAAAGTCTAAAGAATAAATATTATAAATAATCATTGTCCTTTATTGTCTGCAATTGCGAATAATAAATAAAAACAATATTCGCAGCTGTTGCTACGGGCGCGAATATTTTTCTCGCTCGCATACGATACGGTGTGCCGAGTGCGAGTGAAACATGTAATTCACACGTACGGCGAGACATCGGCGAGAGCGTTGTCATTTACGTGTCGTATTGAATAGTTTAAAAAATCCAAAATATCGATCAAATTATGGATTATGAAGAATTCGTCAATATTTTGACTTGAAATGCTTGGGGTCTCTGAGAGACCCCCTTCGGAGGACGCGGTTGTTTTCGAGCCGCCGTGAAGAATAGCTTAAAAGAACATATCCTCTATTTTCCATATAGTTCATATTCTCGATTAACACGGTATTGTTAGATCCTTAAAAAACGGAATTAATCGATGAATGACGCGAGTTGTATAAATGTTACCCATCCAAGTATGGAGAATGCTCAATCCCTATTATTAAGATCAATCACATATGCGCATGCGTTAACATATGCATCACATTTTGCGCCATGATTTATATAAATATATATATTTTTTTAAAAAACTTTCAAAGCTTTTTCATAATGTTCAGCCGGGCTGAAAATTATTCCATTTTAATCCGGAGCAACGTACATATTTGGAATCCAAGGCATCGCTAATTGTGCCAAAAAGAATTTCAGCCGAGAAAATGAGTTTTTGAAAATGCAGAGGGCGTAGGGTAGAGCTTTCCTCAATGATTCATTTAAAGTTTTCGCCGAGATTATTACATGAAGTCGCGGCTGCCTACGTTTTCGCATTGGACTTATTAATTGCCGAGATGCTTATTTGGCATTCGTGTAAAAAGGTAAATGCGATGTTGAAGGAATAAAAAAAAAGGAAAATAACGTAAGAATTGCAGAAGGAAAACAGTAATTAATCATTAGCGCGCGCTTTTCATTTCAAAAAAGCTTTCAATTGTCGGATAAACTGAGGCAGTGTGTATAGAAATAAAAAATGTATAAAGTTCACGGGTATTAAACTTTTTTTCTCGTTTTCAAATTTATTCTTTGTTGCTTTTTCAGACATAAAGAGCGATTGATGGTCATCATAATTTTATTTTTGCGCAAAAATTCTTTAATGTCTTCTAATTGGCTTGCACGGGGTGTTTATTTGCAAAATTTCAAAGAACACGTATTATTTTTAGCAAAAAAAAATAATTGACAAAGGCCAAAACGTACAATTTAAGCAAATATTAACACTGGCCGATACGGGAAAAATTAATATTATTAATAATATCAATACATAAAAAAAAATATGGCAAGGACAAGAAAAATATAGAAATATTCCTCACTATCTTTTCAAACAATTTTTTTTACGAAAATCGAAGGTCTCGTTCAAATATTTGCATTTTTCTCATGAAAACATTTTTTTTAATGTATGTTTGCGTATACTATTTATTTATTTGCCATCCTTTTCACTTGTTTGATGTCTACACATTGCACGGGTCAGATTTAATCTTTATCATTTCATACAATTTTTTTTAAGGCTTTTGCTTAGAGATAGCGATAACAAATTCTATATATACGCTCCGAGTTTTAATCTTTCGATTAAATCTGCCGAGATGTGACAATAAAATTATTATTCGAGGAAATTTACATTCGAGTAATTTAATATTCCGAACGAAATCCGAGATTATTTTAAAATTAATAGAACCACTCGGCGCTGTCTATTATCAAGCTATTATGTAAAACTATCTCATTCAGCAGCTTAGGCATGTAATAAAATCTGAATTCAATTAAATATCATTAACCTTTCAGCGGTGGGGGGTCGGGGAATACGTATTCATCGGAAAATTGATAAAAAAAAGCACCCGAAAGGAAAATTAATAAATCGTACCATCACATAATCAAGCTCTCTTTTAACACAGATGACAAAAAACGTGTGGTTTAGTATAATAAGTAATTCATATCTTCCAAAGACATAAACAAAGACTTATAAAATATTTAAAAAAAAGGGTTGAATGAAAATGTCGAGCCAGACTCGACATGGGTTCAAAGGGTTAAAAGACGGAGTAATTAAGCTTTTTATTACATTTTTGCGGTTATAAATAAATATAGGATTGTCTGCAACATCTAGTTATGGTACATCTAGGGTAAAATTTAATGGATTGGATGCCTTTTGGATGTGGAACATGATAGGAACTGAAACTTTACACTGGAAGATCCTTTATCTTCAAAAAAAGGGTTAAATGAACCGCCAAGAGAATGCCGTTTTGCTTTAATTAGCGTATCAGTCGCTTTCCTCGTTCTCCATTCCCTCTAGATTTTTGAAGATCAAACAAAATGATTGCACACTATCCTTTGCTCTCTTTGCCGAATTTCTGAAGAACAGAAATATATCTTCGTGTTTAGTAACCAACCTTCGACCTTCATCCTTTCAACTGTATAGATATCCATTTAACAAAGAATATTAGTGACATGTGACGCAATGAACCAAGCTTTCGCTGCACACGAGGAAGAGAAAACTGAGGATATTTGGAATTTCTATATATTAATCAGACAGACATTATTTTTTATAAATGTCGTGGCTCCGCAATATTCGCAGCTGGATCGGATTAGGAGCTCCAGAATTGTTCCAGCTTTCCAAAAACAGACCCTTATATGAAGACAAAACTAGGACGCGTAGATCACCTACGTCCGAATACGGACAAGGCATCCGAAGAAGAAGGAAATTGTCTTCACTCCATAAGCATCCCACCAATATATTTATGACGATTTTAGTTTGATAGAATCGAAGTAAGATCCAGAATCGTTTTGAGAATAAAGAACCCTGCTAGCAATGAACATTTCTTAACTGAAATATATTGCCCTCCTCCTGGATGAATCTAAAGTCTATAGAAAGGGATCGCAGAGGATTCAGAATGATAAACACCAACCGGTTATAAATAAATATAGGATTGTCTGCAACATCTAGTTATGGTACATCTAGGGTAAAATTTAATGGATTGGATGCCTTTTGGATGTGGAACATGATAGGAACTGAAACTTTACACTGGAAGATCCTTTATCTTCAAAAAAAGGGTTAAATGAACCGCCAAGAGAATGCCGTTTTGCTTTAATTAGCGTATCAGTCGCTTTCCTCGTTCTCCATTCCCTCTAGATTTTTGAAGATCAAACAAAATGATTGCACACTATCCTTTGCTCTCTTTGCCGAATTTCTGAAGAACAGAAATATATCTTCGTGTTTAGTAACCAACCTTCGACCTTCATCCTTTCAACTGTATAGATATCCATTTAACAAAGAATATTAGTGACATGTGACGCAATGAACCAAGCTTTCGCTGCACACGAGGAAGAGAAAACTGAGGATATTTGGAATTTCTATATATTAATCAGACAGACATTATTTTTTATAAATGTCGTGGCTCCGCAATATTCGCAGCTGGATCGGATTAGGAGCTCCAGAATTGTTCCAGCTTTCCAAAAACAGACCCTTATATGAAGACAAAACTAGGACGCGTAGATCACCTACGTCCGAATACGGACAAGGCATCCGAAGAAGAAGGAAATTGTCTTCACTCCATAAGCATCCCACCAATATATTTATGACGATTTTAGTTTGATAGAATCGAAGTAAGATCCAGAATCGTTTTGAGAATAAAGAACCCTGCTAGCAATGAACATTTCTTAACTGAAATATATTGCCCTCCTCCTGGATGAATCTAAAGTCTATAGAAAGGGATCGCAGAGGATTCAGAATGATAAACACCAAAATAGGATATTTTTGCATTCACCCATCCATCCAGTTGGATTTACGATGAAAACTATTGATCTTGTGCGATACAAGTCGGTCATTGTGGTGGTTGGGACTTACGGCATCTGCAGTACACCTTATAGCAGGGATGAGCAACTTTTTTTACAACAAATTTAAAAATATTGTGCGAACCGTATGTAATAAACTTATCATAATACAAAACACTGAATGATGAACTCAAAGTATCTTTTTATTAACAAAATAAACGTAGTATAAAAAAATATAGAAATAAAACACTGATTAATAGAAATACTAATAACCTAGCCGTACCCATAAGGTCTATTTGGGACCCCGAGTTTTTGATTTTTCTCAAGTAATATAATTCCTGCATGTCCCAAACCTTTTGTATTTGTCTAAAAAAGTCTAAAGAATAAATATGAATAATCTTTGACCTTTATTGTCCTTGATTGCGGGAAAAAATAAACAGAACAATATTCGTTGATGTTTTTTTCGGTCCGTACTGGATGCGAGCGAGAAAAAATATGGCGCATGTGCAAGTGATACTACATGCGACGTCACGGGAGCGTGCCTTAGTCGAGACGGGACGATGTCAGTATAAAATATCAGTAAAAATAGTAAAAAAATCCAAAATATCGACAAAAATATAAAGCATATCATGAATAACTATTTTTATTCTTACAACGAATGCCAAGGTATTGTCGAAGAGTATATCAATATTTTGGTCTATTTTCATACATTCATTATATATTAAATAGACCCCATCGGCCGACGTATTTGGTTTTGAGCCGCCGTGACGAATCAATCGACGACTAGGAATTTTTAAAAGGCAAAATATAAAATCTTTAAAGGGTCGCAAGAGAAAGTGAGTCTTATGCCCACCGCCTTGAAGTGATCTACAGTTTTCCAGAACTCAGAATCAATGAAATCATGGCTGCATTTGTCAGGCACAACTCATAAGCATTCGAGCACCTTGGGTTTTGTTGTAAATAATAGCTTAGAATAATCAAATGTTAGATCTAGAGATTAGTCTCTAGCACCACATCAATAAGGCATTCAACCTTTTAATGTCGGTGGCCTTGATGACTTGGGTCATCACTGCATATTTTTTGCAGATCCTAATCAAATGTGTCCTTGCAAGCGGAATCGGAATCGAAGTACAGTTAAAGCCCCAATAACACTAAAATCGGGACCGTGTTAACGGAGTCGTGTAATTGGGGGAGTGAAGCCGTCCGGCTGTGTGCGTATAGCCTGGCACGTGTTACAGAGACGCTAGCCAACGTTTGACTGTATGTGAATGCGACCGCGCAATTGGGGAATTTGCGGCGAATATTTCAACTCAGCGCGTAATTCGGGATAGTGTAATTGGGGGTTCCATTGTACTAGAACCTATCCCCCGTTTCATTTTATTCCCCAGTTTTACGCGGTAGTGTCCGGGACGCATCCCCCGTGCAAAAAAAGAGAAGGATCCGTATTTGCATACGTCAACGTATTGTCATATTCAGAAGACAATGCATCGGCTAGCGCGCATATAAATGAAAACAGCATAATTTATGCACTAGACAAATAATCGGTGATGTTTCGCGAGTTATATCCGCCGTTGGCCGCAGGAAGCTGTCGTCATATTCTTGCAGCGGCAAATTCGCGCAGAATACCAATGCTAATTAGCCGCGGGCACGGGTTTCGGTGTGCGCGGATGAGATCGCGGAATGTATACATGCAAGTTCTAAATTTGTCGTGGCAATTTTCTAATTTTGTCAGCATCAAGGTGAATCATTTGATGCATATTAAAACAGGACAAAATCGATATCACATTTTTGGACGCGAGATATAATCCATCCCACGTGCCTGATTCACCCACCGTCGTCATTTTGCCTGAACTGAGAGCGTTCTGAGAATTTTTTTTGCAACGCACCTCGAGAGGATCATTGATTGTTTAATTAAAAATTGCCGCGTGCAACAGGTGTGCGTTTGTGTAATCGCCGTTAAATCTTTTTAACGCGGAGAGACTAATAAAGAGCGGCGCTGAAAAAAAAATGCAGATTTTTTCAGCGGTTACAAAAATTAAAATTATTATTCCGCAACGTCTGAATAAATAAAAATTAGATTATACCGAGTGACGTTGTTGTTAACTTTTCGTATAAAATTTCATTTTTACATACACCGCGAGCAAAGAAAAACTTCTTCAACTTCTAGTAACGTGTTTATATCAAGTTGGCGAGGAAATGAACAAAAACAGTCGTTACGTATTACAAACAAAACTTTAGAGCGAATTAATTTCACGGAGGAGAGGGACAGCCGCGGTTTGCGAAACTTGTTAGTAGAAGAATGCGACTACACGACGTCGTATACATCATATAAGGTTTAATAAGAAAATATGCGGAAGAACAATAGCCACAATATTGTAAGCCTTGCATTAGATGCTGTAGAAAAGGTTCTATATTCTGCGTGCTGAAAAGAAAACAACATAGCGGAGGGATTATTAACCGAAATGTGTTTCTAGAAGGATCTTGCCTCTCAAAATATGATGCTACACCACGCTAAGAACCAAGACAGAGAGAGGCGTTACTCAAAACACTCCTTCAAAAAAACTATAAAGGAATAGTAATGCCCCAGTGAGTTAAAGTAGTAGTCATGTAAGGCGATAGGCTTTCAGGACAGAAAGCACTGCACTGAAATTCAATACGAAAGAGATGACTCTTCTCCTTCATGTCATTAAATCTAATCAAGTATGCTTTTCTCGGGTCGGCTCTGCCGATTCTATCGCTGTAATTGGTCATCAATGAGGATGCTGATGTCTCTTAGAGCGTTTTTTTTTAAATCCATCGGAAAACAATACCATTATGATGACCCAGCCTCCATATTCGCCGTAAATGGTCGGAAAATGATTGGAATGAGGGAAAAGTACAGAATCTCTGAAGTTAATATTTGATGGATAGATACTTTTGTAGAAATATCTGCATATATTCGGACCAAACCTCCGTGGGTCGAGTAACGAGTTTCACTTTATTCCTGACATCGGACAAGTCAATGCCGCACAACAGGACCATTTACCCCCATCGCCCTGATTTAAGGTAAAAAGGATACGCGATAACGCCCCCAAGAAAAATTTAGTAAAAATATACGCGGGAGAACCTTTCCGTGGAGATCTTATAAAATAAAATAGCTACGCATTACACGGGTTGACTTATACATCCAGGGTATCCCCATTTCGGCAAAGAGGTCAGTTAAACTAAAGTGTTACCCGAGGGGAGGGGATTGGGTCTAGGTGCCCGGGGGGAGGGGGGGGGAGTGAGTGAGTTGTGTGTGTGCGCGCCTAAGTATACGTTTGGTAAAACAAACTGGGATACAAAATTCAGCCGGCGTGGATATCGCCCCGTGGATTAACCTGATTACAAGTTTATTCCCTAAACTCATTTTTTAGCCCGCCGGGGGACGCTGATCCCCTTTGCAGCGCACGAGATCGCGTTCGATAATCCCTTTCGCGCGGTACTAATGTGAGACTGAGATGACATCATAATTCTGTATGTAAATGCTTACATTTTTAACCGGGTGGATCGTGTAATGGAGGAGGAACAACAGGTTGGCGCTCGCTGCGAGCAGACTGAGCGAACCAATCGCATCACGCGTTTAGGGGTGGGGGTAAGATACGTATACATATCATCGAGCGAATCTATTGTAAAGCCTTACAAATGGGAACATCAGAAAATGTACCCCAATGAAGGAGAAAAGAGGGTCCTACTCAGTTACAAGTGAGTCGAGATCAAGAACCTATATATTCACCGAGCTAATATCTTTCCCTTTTAGGGTAGTGAGATCCTTCCGCTTGCGCTAAAATGCACCAAGATATTTAACACATTATGAGCCGTTCACGCCTTTTGGCGTGATTTTGTAGCCAAGCGTTATTAGCCGTTCACGCCTTTTAGCGTGAGAGCATGTTAGCTTGGATTATCATTACATGAAACCATGCGGCCCCCAGGCTAGGTTTGATGTAAAACCTTGCGGCTCATAAAGTGTTAAGATTAACGATACACCCTATATTCTACGTCCTATTCTAGAAGGGAGGATTCCAGGGCCGGAACTTTTCAGCGATTTCAGTTACATATCACTCAAATGCTAACAGAACTGTTGTCTCAGAGACCACTAAGTCTAAAAATCGTAACGATTTATCACTAGGCTTTTTGCTGACACCGCGAGATTCTCCAGACCAAAGTAGCAAAGAAACCTCTTAGACAAAAAGTTTAGCTTGCTTTCTTCTTCTAAGCCGAGAGGATGATTTTACTCATTATTACACAATCTTGGGTGATTCGAAATAAGTTGATGAAGAAGCAACCAAAAATTTTAGTCCATAGCCCATCTGATTGGAGATCTTCAATGGAGTACCGTTCCTTCAATGTTGCCAAGTACTACTAGACTCGATATGTTTTCTAAATCGCGGATTTAGATGTGTCCTAAAAAGGATAAGACGCGGACGAGGCAGATCAGCATCTCGCTAGGCACCACAATTTGATAAGCTATCACTATAACGACTTCTAATTAGAGTTACGAACTGCGGAAACTATAAGTTCTTCAATATATTTCTCATATTTAAATTTCCATACTCTACAAAACATCACAATTAATTGTAATCACACTACTTCATTTAAAATAGTAACAAACCATCAAGATCAATATACAGTCAACCTTCCTATAGCGCTAAAATATAGAAATCCGCCATATAGAAGACTAGTGAGAAGTCCAATGACATATTTACGAAATGTGTGAATGGACTTTAAAAATGTAGCGTTTAACGCTGCTCTATAGCAGGAAGCGCTATTGGAGGGTTGACTGTATTGACATATTGGTCATGACTTATCATTCGTAGGTAGTCGATTCAGTTATTTGCTAATGAAACACTGTGTAATGTGGATCAAACTAACTGTCACTGATAACCCAGTTGTCAGAGATTTTGTTATAGAATTAAGTCTCGTAAAGATAAGCTGATAAAATAAATGGTCAAAACAACGCGATGGAATCATTTTCTGTTCCTTATCAGCAGGTTATCATGATATAATTAAAGTTTAACACATTTTCCAGTTATATACAGAGTTCAACAACATCAGCATATTCCAAAAAGATATTGAAGTTCTCAAAGAAAATAAGACTTCGTTAAGAGAAGTCAGAAATGATAACGATTTATCGTTGTTCAGCAATCCCAAGGGTTGGGCCCTAAAAATTAAATAAAAATCTATTTTGAAACATCTGTATATATTATTTCTTTGATTCGCGAAATTAAAATAATATCTTCGGTCGTCTCCCTTGGAATTACGGCTGACAAAAATGTCTCGGCAGAGATATAAAATTACAAAAAAATAAAAATAAAGCAATAAAACCGCGCACATTAAAACCCCAGAGTCCCGAGTTCATTCCCTATGTAAATTTTGCAAAGTTTCCACGTACTTTATCCGCATCATACGCAAATTCGTAACAGTTGTTCGGCGCCCTACGTACGAGTGTACGTATATACGTGCGGAGATTCGTACGTACGTACGGCAACACCATGGCGCCCACACTTGCCCCATATTCGGTGACAAATGGTCGAAAATTTAGTTTGATTTAGGCCATTCGGAGCCGCCGGAGCGGGTCGTGTAGAAATTTGTCAAAATTTTAACGAATTTATGAGTGTGTGTGTGTGTTATGCCAAAACTCTGAACACGGATACGGGGTCGGATCGTGCTGACGGATTTCGGCATTGCGCTAATGGCGAATCCGAATTATTTTTTGTAAAATATATAAAAAATTATGCAATCATCATAGTCTTAGTTTAATAAAGAAAAAGTAAAAGATAAGAGTGCTGCCGTAGAATTAAAAGAGAAAAATATTAGATAGCGATTAGATACCCCTTGTACATTACATTATTAGAAGCAGAGACTACATTTCATCAAGGAATTAAAATAAAATTAAACCAATCAGAAGAGGCTTGAAGGTCCTGAGATTCCAACAACGTAGAAGGTGATTGTTTAATTTATAATGTGAAAACTGATGAAAGTAGTATGTCTAATATTATTTTAATCATTTGACTGTCGAAGAACGATATATCGTTGTTTTGTACTAAAGCGAAAAATCTCATCAAGTTGTTTTTACGTTATTTTAATTAAAAATCTGGAATTTAGAGGTAAGATTTCAATAGTAAGGTTAATCCTATAATCTCAATATAATAGACACGGGTAATCGCCGTTCTATTGTGTCTATATATATATTTGGTTTAATTTTTAAGGATTATCAACCAATTGTCTGCTAAACGACGATATATCGTTGTTAATGGTTAAAATCTGGGATTCGTATGTGCGATACCCCAATTTTTCTCGAATAACTCTTTAATATATTTACTACATGTCACAATTTTTTTGTATTTGTGTGAAAAAAATATGTGACATGTGCTGCGAGAGCTCAGTCTGTGGCGAGACATCGCCGAGAGCGTTGCCATTTACGTGTCATATTATGAAGCATATCATAAATAACTATTTTTATTCTTAGATTAATCCATTTTAATGAAAAAATCAAGATATTGATAAAAAATTCATCATTATCGTGGCTTGAAATGCTTCGAGTCTCTGATAGACCCCCTTCGGACGTCTCGGTTGTTTTTGAGCCGCCGTGACGGATCGGTTAATCACGCTTAGATTTTTTAAGGGATATGGACGTTGCTGGTAGCGAACAATAACCTTGAAATGTGTTGCTACATAATAAAGTTGAAGATTCCATGGAAGGAACACGTCAAAAATACAACCGTACTTCAACTTCTTCACAAGAAAGTAAAAATCCATAAAACTGAGTACTTTAGACATCATTTGTGGACCAATGGCTTCATGAAGGTAAAAGTGGAAGTTAAACAGCGGTTGGGAAGAAAGAAGCTTTCGTGACTTTGCAACATTAGCAACTGGACCAGATTGCAAACTCCAGAAGTGTTTCAGCTAGAATCTGCATCTATCGTGGAAAGTTGAAGATTAAAATATATCATCCTTGGCGATTTTAATGGGAATCATAATCATGGAGAAAATGGTCGAAAAAGAGAGTAAAAGTACTAGTATGATACCCCCTTTTGGTTTTATTATAAATAATTCGTAAAAAAATATCTATCATGGTGTACTACGTCCATTAAGTTGAAGCTGGTAATAGAACACTGTTCCAAGAACTATCATCTTATATTTTTGTTCCTTGTAGTTAAATAAAACCGTACTTTAACTTCTTCACAAGGAAGTAAAACAAAACACAAAATTAAGTACTTTAGACATCATTTGTGTACCAAAGGCTCCATGAATTGCAAACTCCAGAAGTGTTTCAGCTAGAATCTGCATGTATCGTGGAAAGTTGAAGATGAAAGGATATCGTCCTTGAGAATCATGAAGAAAATGATTGAAGAAGAGAGTAAAAGTCCTAGAATCGTACCCCTTTTTGGTTTTATTGAAAATAATTCGTAAAAAAATATCTGCCATGGTGTACTACGTCCATTAAACTGATGCTGGTAGCAAAACACTGTTTTCCAAGAACATATCGTCTTAACACATTCCGGTCCACTGGGTTCCGCGCCGAGTTTTGCGTTGGGCCGGGTGATTTCGCGAAAAAAATAGCAAAAGTTAAGTACTTCATTTAAATCGAAGTAACTCTGATACCATTTAAGTTACGTCAATATTTTTTTTTGTTGTTATCAGAAAGATTATCTCTATGTAAAATAATAGTTCAAAACTTCTCAAAGTGTGGTCTGCGTATCAATGAAATATAAATGATTTTGGTTTAACATCAGCGCCAACGAGGACTCGAATACGCGTCCCCCGTACTTCTACGTTGGCCCGCGAGGACGCGTATTCGAGTCCTCCGGACCGCAACGTGTTAGATTTACGTCTTATATTTCTGTTCCTCGTAGTTAATAGACGGATCGATCGTCTCTGTGATGAATTTTGCGTAAAGTTCTTTGTTAAGGTGATTGTTTTCCTGGTGTACTTCAACGCCCCGTTCAGAAAATTATCGGAGGTCCTTGTCACCGAGGTCTAAGGAGATAAAGCGCAGAGTTCGGACGGATATTTCAGAAAACTGTCGTTATTTCGCCGAAATTTGTCTAGAACGCCGTTGAAACTCCGGTGGAAGTAAAGGGGACCGCTTTGTTGACGATCTCCCCACCAAAAAATTATCGTGTCCCAGCAGCGTTTTGAGCAAACATTTCATAAAATATATTATGTTTACGGTGACACGAAAAAATTGTTTATTCAAGACAAAAATACCCCACCACCATTAAATGCCGCTCATGCGGCTAATGAAGTGCGGTTACACAATTTATCTAGTAAAAACAATTATTATTCATTTTTTTTTTAATTTCCAAGCTCGCGCCCCAAAAAGCTTAAAGCGCCGCCATAGCCGAAAGCCATACAAATTTTTACGGCGTAAAAAAATACACAGAGAAAAATTACGGCGAGAGAAAATACCAAATTTTATGAAAGGTAAACCGGGTTTATTATGGAAGGTGTGTGTGGTGTCAGGACGCCCGAACGTTCAATATTTACCTTTCGGACTAATGAAGCAATGGGAGGCACGAACATCAATTATTTAAATTCTTTTCATCGCAATTTCGCTTTTAAAATCTAAACAAACACCGGGATCCGAGTGCGGCCGATGCCGAACAAAACTCCGTGCGGAAATACCACTTTTCCGCAAATAACTTTTCTTATCAACGAAACTCTGCGAGGGAGAGAGTTTCGATTTCATTTCCTCGAGTCTGCAACTCTATAAGACTTGTAGTGCTGGACGTGATCGTTTAAAACCCCCGCACGAGATAAAAATGGCCGACGTCGAGGTCGAAGGTCGCTCCCGTAGAACCTTCGCCGTATCCGCCAGTCATTTTCCAGGAATAGCAAACGTATCGAAGATTAACAGCTTCCGGATGCGTGTGCGGCGTTAAACAAACGCGATATATCAAATATTTAATGATTTACGCGAATGGGATTACGTACCTATATACAAACAGACCGAGAGTTGGCAAAATTCAAAGTTTGAAAACAATGTCGACCTTTGGAAACAGCTGTATGTGTGTTTCACAGAAACTTGTAAAATCGCAAAGGTCAAATACAAATTAAATTAGTCTTATTAAATTCTTGGAATAGAATAGTAAGTACATATCAGGCGAATTGGAAGGATTTACCATTTTTATTATACAATAAAAAAATATTAAATAGCAATCTCTTAAAACAGTCAAACCGATAAAAAATATGTATAAATAGAAAAAAATAATAAATTTAACTTTAATTTCCGCTTTGAAATGAATCATTTCTTAGTGGTCCTTAGGGGTTGAGGAAAGATGTAAGAACTTTGAAGTACGATAATTCACAAATGTGATTTTATAGTGCACCTACGATCCGCGAAGCCTTTTTAAATGACCAACACGTTTATTTTTTCATCACTTCAGCACTTCAATTAATTGTATTAACAGTGTTTGAAATTATTTAAATATATCTTTACTAAAGATTTAAAAATAAAAATCCCTTGACCCAGGGTTTCCCAAAGTGTTAGACGCGGCTCCCCAGGGAGCCGCAGTAACCTTATAAGGGCGCCGCGAAATATTAAATTAAACAATTCGGGAAATTTGTTGGAATTCCCAATTCTCGAAATTTTTGGGCTATCTTTTTGCGCTCGTTTTTCTTAAAAAAATCAACAATTTTAAAAAAAATCTCATGTATTAAGGGAGCCGTAAACCGAAAAAGATTGGAACCTCTGCCTTGACCCAAGAACTAATGTTTAAAAAAATATTAAACAAAATTTTTACCCACTTTTCAAAAAGGTTTGCCATCACTGATATAGTGCAATGCATACGTAACGTAATTGGCTGAGACAATACTTATGTAATGTGATGATGAAATTAATTTGAACGTCTTGATAAAAATGCATTTGTTCATATACCCGCATAGAAAAAGTCGCACAAAAACAGGGTTAACTGTACTTCCACAAATAGGTTAGGCAAAAGTGAGATAAAAAGAGATGCAAGGAAGCGAGTGTTTACGTTCAAGTTGGGCTACAGAGATGATTCACGCTAAAAAAACAACGATATATCGTTCGTTGTTTACCAGCCAAAGGGTTATTAACTAATGCGTCACGGTGTCTTTAAATCAACCAAGTCGTCCGGTGGGGGTCGCTCAGGGACCACAAGCATTCCAAGTCAAGATATTTTATGAATTCTTCAATAAAAATGGATTATTCTAAGTATAAAAATAGTTGTTCATGATATGCTTCATAAATTGGTCGATATTTGGTGACGCGCGAATTCGACGATGTCCCGCCGCAAACTGAGGCGGGATATTTATTGTTTTAAATGTATATTAAATCAAAAAAACTAATTGCATTCTTTACAAAATACAGAGTAATTTTTTCTCTTGTGTCAATACCTCTGAGAGACTTCCTGACTTTAGGTAAATAAGATACGAATGTCATATCTTCGGCGAAACCAAAGAGATTAGAATATTCTTTCATATCTTTGGATTTAAGGAACTCCCGAAGAATTTGTCTTTTCTGTTTAATTGGCTCTGAGAACATTTTTTTAAACGAATACAAAACGCTTTTGATAAATAGTATTTATATTATAAACGTTATTCAAGAAAAATTGTGGTCGCCAATAGACCCCACCGGCACGGCTAGGACCGAAACCCAAACAATCGCAGTATCAGGATTAAAATACAATATAACTTAACCCAAAAAAATAAAGTCAACCCTCCTATAACTTTGTATACTACAAAATTCTAATATTTTTAAGGTCAATTTAGATATTTCGTAAATCTATAATACAGATAGCGAGCGAAATAAAGCAGCGATTTAGAGGAAACGCTATAGGAGGGCTGACCGACTGTACTGGTTTAAATATCGAAATTACGTGACAAGAGATACCAAATCAGGAAGAAATTCACGATTTATCGATAGTATCGCGAACGATTTATCGTTGTATTAAAGCAATCGTTTTTTCGAAGTAAATTAAATATTTAAAAATGGTAAACAAGCTCTACAACTTTGTAGCTTGTGTAAACCATTGAAAAATATATATATTTACATACATTATTAAATATTATGTATAAAAAAATATTCTCAGGTATTATTTGTATCAATTTCCCATTCCTCCATGGCATGTGGTCCCCTTAGAGACCGACTTCTTGTCTTTAGAACCCGGAGAAGGGACGAGATGTCCCTTAACGTTCGTTGTGTTGCATTTATAGGCATCATTGAATGTTAATACAGTTTTTGTATTGGAAAAGTATCCGAAGAATTTTTTCATATCAAAGTTACGAAGGTTAAATGTATTGATAACTTTTAAGGTATCAAATTTGCGAAAAATTAAGTCATTGCACACGTTTGCAGATTATCAAACCGAAGGTGACGGCATAGTACACGGTCGAATATGTTATTGACATATCCGCAAAATAAAGAAAACGATATCCATAACCGGACGGCCTTGGTTACTAACTACATGACTATAATCATGCCGCGACAACGCTAATGCATTATCTTGATCAGACTTGCGTTTCTAAACATCCGAAAGAGCCTCAGCGGGTTGGCTGATGGTGGGGGCGGAGGTTGTAATAATAGACATGGAGCGAAAAATAAAGTCGAAATCGAGGACATTTTTCAATTTTACCCGTGCCGGTGGATTTGGAAAAATGACAAACGTCACGGGTGACATGCGAGCGCCGCCAAAATAACACTCGGCTCAAATGAGTTTCCAGAACTCCATCAGTCAACCGTGGGCTGTGCTGGAGCCCCTCCGCTCCACGCGCCGAATATTGTGGCGGGCCACAATCTGAGCAAATAAAAGTGTCGGCGTTAACTTATGATGGTGGGCCATTAAGAACCCTAACCTCCCTGCGACGCAACGCCGTAAGCCCGGCCTCCTCCACCTACCTCCAGGTGGTCGCCCACGGGTCCGGATCATAAAATGACTATTAGAGGAGATACGTGCCGCGTATTATCCAATAAATCTTATCTTTCGCCGGCGAGCGCTATCGGGAGAGGACATGATCCGAATAATGTGCATGCGATGAGTGGTCTGGTCAAATTGGCGAAGGATTGAGTGCCGCCCAGGTCATGGCTTGCATGCTAATGAGGCGGCGAGTTCGACGCCGGAGAAAAATCGTAATTTATCGAGTTTCCAGCAGCTCGACACAGCAAAAACTCTAAGCAAAGATACTTGAACACTCTTAGTATAATATATGACTGTGTTAAAATGAAAAAGTAGAAGCCAACCGATGGTTGGGAAGAAAGAAGCTGTCGTGACTCCGCAACATTCGCGATTGGGCCGGGTTGTGAGGTCCAGAATTGTTCCAGCTCGCCAAGAACAGATACATCTATGGAGAAATTCAAGGACGAGTAGTCAAGGCACCTGAAGGAAAATATCTGGACAATATATGGTGCTGAAGACGAATTCCAGTATCTGATCACCATTATGCATATCCTCCAGGAGCTAGAGGTAAGGATCAAGCGCATCACAACACATAACAGAAAGAGACGATGGAGAGAGTTGAAGTACCACAACGATCATCATTGAGTGTCGTTATAGCATTTTGTAGGATATGAGCATGGTTGAGAGACATGGATGTTGCTAGTAGCAAACAATAAGTGGCTGAAAGCGTTTGAAATGATTCTTCACAAGGAATGAAAGCTTCTAGACACGTAAAATACCATAAAATTATGAACTTAGGACACAATATTCGTGGACCATTTCTTCAGACTATCATTAAGTGGCGGAGGTGAAGGTAAATGGAGGTTAGGAAGAAAGAAGCCGATGCTGAAGACAAATTCTTTGTGTCTGATCATCTGTGTATATCCCTCCAGTAGCTAGAGGCAAGGATCAAGCGCAACACAACACGAAACAGAAAGATGAAGAAAATCACCCGGACGGTGAACGAGTGAACATTGGCTTTGTCTTCGATGTGAGGAATGAAGAGAAGACCCAGAAGATACTGACGATCAGAAACACTCTTTTCTTTTCAAGACGACTTTCTAGCAAAGATAAGATTTGCTCTAATCAGCTCTATAGCATTTGGTGAACCCGGGTCGTTACTTTTGATTAGTAGATTAGTAGATTAGTGTAAAATCAGACAGGTAGTGAATATGGTTTATATTTCACTGTCTTAGCAACACAGATGCCAATTAAGAAGATACTGATATAAGTAAAAGGCTCTACGTTATCTCCAGAATTGTTCAGAATTGATTCAACTACATCCGAAAACGGACAAGGCACCTGAAGAAGTAATACGGATAAGGTATTTGAAATAGATCATTTGATACGCCAATACGATGAAGAAAGTTAGAGAGTCAAGGAGTTTATTCAGATTCATTCCACTAGCTGGATTCATTCGTGTTTTGGTTTACTAGATCCCGTGTACTACCTGTATTTTCGTCAGCACCAATGACTCTTCTTCAACAAAACAACAGAGAATATCTGAAGTTGACAGTTGATTCAAGCGACGATAGAGAGTCAAGCATTAGAAAGGGGATCGCGCCTTAGAAATAACTGAAACGTTTGAGCAGACAAGTCATGGAAGAAGACATTTTTGCGTGGTGTCTTCACGGTCACTTCTACTGTAGAGTCTAGATGGTCTGTAAACTTCCGGGTCTTCTCCATAGTCTACCATGGATGTATTGCCATATCATAGGAGCATTAGCTCTATTGTAGAGTCCCGGCCTCATCCAACATCCTTCTCCGTGTTATTCGGTCTCCCGCCTCGTCACTCCATCTTCCGGTAAGTTTCAGTGATGCAGCCTCACGGTGTACACCGTTCAATAACCACAGCCTTGGTCTTCCGTTCCATCGGGTACAGGAAGGCTTTTCGTATTAGTATTTTTTCCATTATAGTTTTAATATTGCAAATCCACTTGAGTATTTGGACTGAAGATCTTCCGCAAAACCCTTCCTTTAAAGATGACGAGATTCGCTCCCTCTTTTTGCCTCCCTGATCGTAACCACCTTTAAAGAGCTATGATGGATTATGGTTTATCTGTCATATAATTCTTTGGACGTGTAGTAGAAAAGCAGTAGGCAAGGCTGTATGGAGAATCTAGCGTATAAAATGTAGATTCGCAGCAGCTCTTCAGGCCGAGGTAGGACATCGGCTATTTAATTCCGGAAAAAATAAAATATCCGATCGACAAACGGAATAACAACAACAAAAAAATGTCCTAATTCGGCCCCCGTGTAAGCTGAAGCGTACAACGGGGGATCCGGTGACAAAGTGTAGAGGACCCCACGAATTCCACGAGCGGCTCCATTCAAAGCCCATTTTTACAAGCGGTTTCCAAAATAATGCCCATTATTCGGACAACGTCGACGCAATTCAAAGGGCAACGTTATATTGTGGAAATATTTACATAAAACTCGACCCTAATTTTCGGAACCCCCAGATACACGAGTGACGTGAATGAATCTCGACGACATCCTGTATAATAATTTTATACGAAAAGGGCTTTTTTAATGTCGATTTGCATTTAAGATTTCTGGGATGAAATTGTCCTGAATGAGTAATGGACGCTATGAAAGCCACTCGGATGAAAATTAAGCGATGTTTTCTAAAAAAGAATAATAAAAAAACACAAAATAATAATAAAAATGTACGGAACAAGCTGACAAGATGAGGAAAAAAAAACTAGAACTGTGAAAAATTTACGTCATTGTCAAGTGTAAGGAGGAAGACAAATGAAATATGAAAAATTTAAATGGAAAGTGAAACGGGTATTGTCTTAAAAAAATTCAATTAAAAAGCAGAGTATTGCGAAATTGATGGAATAAACGAAGAAGAATTAATTACTTTAGCAACTGAGCCCATGAATCATATCTGGGAATGACGTTATCAGCAACACTGGACGCTACACACGAACCAAATAATTGCAGATTATTTAATAAACGTCATAAGAGACTGCTGCTAGATACATCAAAAGGGTTTCGTAACGATTCGGCGCCGACAATTCTGAACAGCGACGATTGCGCTGACGACAAACGCAAGCAACGACATTTCCGCGCGCAATAAAAAACCTTTGAATGCTAATGTCGGGTAATAAATAACAAATTAATTATCTCATATATTAACCCTTTATGAGCCGTTCACGCCAAAAGGCGTGATTTTGTAGCCAAGCGTTATGAGCTGTTCACGCCTTTTGGCGTGAGAGCCATACTTGGCATTTTTTTTTTGTTAACGATACACAATGTAATTTTACTATTTGAACACAGATGGATACACGTGCATGTTAGCTTGGATTATATTATATGAAACCATGCGGCCCCCAGGCTAGGTTTGATGTAAAACCTTGCGGCTCATAAAGTGTTAAGAGGACCCGAAAGAAAAAAACTCTAATCTCCCTCATGTAGAGATATATTAGAAATTTCTTCTGGATTTTCTCTAATCTGAGGGAATTTGAGGCGTCATAAGGGCCCATATAATAGAACCTGATTCGCGCAAGCTCCGAACCAATGTATCATATTACACTCGTGTGATGAGAATTTCTCAAGACAAAACCCAACATTATTGATGATCTCATACACACGTCCGATACATGTAATATAACTATAGTTTAGCATTATTTATGAGTAATAAAATTTATATTATTGTTACTGTCGTTAATGTCGAAACAGAAGGTGGCGAAAGACACATCAGATATTGTATGTTACTGTTTTTCGACAGGGCTCGAATGCCAGGAAAACCACTAAGCACATGGATGTCAATTTGGGTTTGAAATATTAACACATTCCGGTCCGCTGGGTTCCGCGCCGAGTTTTGCGTTGGGCCGGGTGATTTCGCGAAAAAAATAGCAAAAGTTAAGTACTTTAGTTAAAGCGATTTAACTCTGATACCATTTAAGTTACGTCAATATTTTTTTTGTTGTGTTCAGAAAGATTATCTCTATGTAAAAAAAAGAATAGTTCAAAACTTCTCAAAGTGTGGTCTGCGTATCTGTGTAGTGTAATAACACTCCGTAAACATCAGCGCCAATGAGGACGCGAAAACGCGTCCCCCGTACTTCTATGTTGGGCTGCGAGGACGCGATTTCGAGTCCACCGGACCGCAGCCGTGTTAAGATCCCTGGTCGAGTCAGATCCTAGACTAACCATTGAGGATCTAACACATTTGTAACGCATCGGTAAAATGAATAGAATGGGATTTTGACAACGCACATACCGAGGAAGACAAAAAAGAGCGGAAAAACACATGCAATTCTTTGTTGTCGAGGCAAAGAATTCGATCCTATTTACACCGAATTGTAACTGGGGATGAGAAATGGATCGTTTACGATAATACAATATAAGTCGAAAGGGGAAATGGCTTTCTCCGAATCAAACTCCTGTTCCAACCCCTACGCCTGTTTTGATACTCTGAAAAGTTCTTTTATGCATTTGGTGGGAAGTAAAAGGAATATAGTGGAAGCTCTCATAACGAGCATAATTCGTTCCAGAATCTTGCTCGTTGTGTGAAACATTTTTAAACATTTTTAAAAATTGAAACTAGCTTATTACTTATTAATTTATGACAAATAATTAATTCTTTTTACTAGAAAGCTGTCTAGAGACATTTGTTTTAGCCGACTCTTTGAAATTTGGTGAAATTGTGACACAGCGTTATCATTGAATATGTTAGTAGCACGCATAGCCACCTCCTTATTAGGATGATGCTTCTCAATGTACGATGAAAGTTTCCGCTTTCAGCAGCATTCCCTATTGCGTCAGAAGATTACTCTGCTATCTCTTCCTCCAAACTCTCCTTCATAACTTCTAGCTGTGAAATACGATCCAACGCGTCATACGTTTGTGACTTCCCCTATATGCGTCACTCGTTATGCGAAATGTCGCTCGTTAAGGGAGCAATTTTTTTCACTTTTTTTTGCTCGTTATGCGAGGTGCTCGTTAAGAGAGGTTCCACTGTAATTCATAATGAATTATTAGAACCGGATGATATAATTACTACAGATGTTTACTGCAAACATTTAGAAAGATTAAACGAGAAAATAGATATCAAAGGTCAAATTTTGTTTGACAGAAAGGGAATAATTATTCACCACGATAATGGACGCCCTCATAAAGCAAGAATAAATGTTTTTTTAGAGAAGGAATTGAAAAACGATTACTAAAAATGATAATAAAATCATAAAAAATGCGCGATTTCTTTCGGGTATATTATTTAAATATAAATATTTTCGCGGAATCGTCGTCGCCGAACTGTACTTTAACCTATCAAAAGATGGCAGCGATGTTTTTCTATTTTTTTTTTAATTATCTACGTATATCAAAGCAAAGCATTGTACGGTTTCCAATTCTTATAGAGCGAAACCTATCCATCGAGCTAACCGAAAGATTGATTAAATATTTTTCCACAATGCCAGGGATCAAATTGATTTTTTCTGTCGATAATAGACCTCGGCTCGTATCATCAAGACAATTTTCGGTATTTAATCACACGTTATACGAGTAAACGATTTACCTCACGGCTCGGCGCGGAATGTTAATAATACAAATTAACGCGGATCGCACGTTGTAATTACTTTGTCAATCTTCAAGACACACTGGAATCCAGACGATCCCACCGCCTTAAAATGTTTTAAATCCCTGCACACACATTCTGTAAATGTTTCGAATTACTGAGAGACGGGATAGAATTTAATAGTTTTGTTTCGTCGGCCAATGGCGGACGGGTCTTCTCGGCCGATCAATCACCTGACTGGCGTGATGAGCAACGTCATAACAGTCTGGAGTCATGATAAGTCTGCGAAAGGTCGGCACACTCAAAAACCGTATGCGACGTTTGATACGGCCCGTAAGAATCTGTATTCTAATTTAATTTCGGTTGGTAAGCCCTGGTATTAGGTCGTTTATGCGATTCCCCGCGCTCCATTGGCTCACTCAATGGGCCATTTTCCAAATTTGAGAATCATGCCCGTAACATACTTTAAGCTATCGTGAATACAATCTATGTATATACGAACTGTATATAAAAAAAATGAACTACAACCTTCCCCGGAATTACGCGATCAATACTAGAAACGTTTTTAATACTGGAATCGATTCACAGGGAATGACTGAAGAAATAATAACTATAATTAAAATGGCGCTATTGAAAAATAGAATAAATTCACAACTAAATTATACATATACACCAATCTCTCGATTTACGCGGTAGATACGTTCCAAGAAAAAAACGCGTAAATCGAAACTTCGAGTTCATATAAAGTAAGGGGATAGGTTCCAGAAAATCGCGTAAAACGAGGCATAAAAAAAATACAATTTTATTAAGAAATAGATTTAATAAATCGACATTTAAATTTTATAACATCTCTAACGTAAGAGGTATATTTAGAACTGATCAGGGATCCGGAGGTGAACCTTCTTCTAACTGTTTGTTTTTTTAATTGCTGAACAGTAAATTTATTCAGTTTACCGTTTTTTGCAAGATATACCAAAACTTACAGCAATATTGACGTGCTGCACGCGCAATGGAAGGGTTACAGACGTGGTCGTTGAAGTGGGAATAATCTGATGCAATATATGCATTTGAGTGACACTTGCCACAAAATATGTTTGATTTCTTAAAAAAATATTGTTTTTTCTGACCGCGTAAAAGTGAAACCGCGTAAATCGAGGGATTGGTGTATACAATAATTCATCATTCAAGTCTCTGAAAGTTGGTTCGCGTAAATATGAACTAAGATATAATCTAAAATTAAAGGCGAATTTTCATGTCGGACTTTTCGTTTCGCGGATTTTACGGAGCTATGAGGAGCCAGGCCGTTATCCAGGCCCCGTCTGATTATTATTGTTACAATCCGGCCGTTGACAGCTCGACTCCCGGGCTCATGGCTGGCGACCTGACCCGTATTTGAAGAGCCTAGATAACCCGGAAGACGGCCGTCACAGTCTTGGCATCAGGGTTGGGACGAAAGTGTCTCCGCTGGAGATTGAGTAGTGTCCTCCAGGTGGCAAAGACCCGCCTCAGGGTTAGACGGCCACTTATGCATGTATGTATTTTGACTTATAAGTCTTATTTATTATGAGAGATTTGACTATTCGATCTATTGTTCAACAATACAATAAAACCCCCTATAACGACACGATAGGTACCACGTTATAGGGGGTTAAATTATATCAATTTTATTTTTTTAATTTAAAGGAAATCAGTAAATCAAACTGTTTTGTTTTGCGTTAACCAATTACGTGGCTTGACTCGCGCGATGAGGCAGTATCCTTTCGTAATTTGGTTGACGTATTATCTTCCCTATTAGTTGAATTTAAAAAAAAAATGCGTTATAGGGATCGGCGTTATAGGAAAAAACCGCCGCAAACGTTATAGGAGGAACGTTATAGGGGTTTTTACTATATGTATCCTCAATTTGTTTACGGGTGCTGCAGCTCCGCAGTGTATATGCACGAGCAGCCCCTGATTAAAATCATAGTGAAAAGTCACACTAGGACATATTTAGCTTAGGTTCCATTTTAGAGGAAACAACAGCAAGCAAACCAAAAAAATACAACATTCTTGTCAGCCCTTCTGTAACACCTCTCTTAATCACTGGTTTTTGATTTTGCAAATCCATTGTATCAACCCGAGGCGTAGGCGCTATTTCGCTCATCAATGTATTATATCATCATCATCATCATAATCATCATCATTTGCCAGTCACAAGGCTCTCTCTCACTCGCTGAGGGCATGGACCTTACCAAACCCTCGCATGGTAGTCGAGGCCAAAGGAACCTGAGTCTCACACGTGACGTGATGGCTCCCCTTTCATGTCCATACCGTGGGGACCCAAGCCGTCTTGGTATGCAGTTTTTTGGAAAGAGTTTCCCTCTCTTGGCCATTGCTGTCATTGGACATATATCCTTTACCCTGTTGGTATCGGATTTTAACCTCTCGATTGTGTCCAGGCTAGTAATATTCACTAAAATGCCATAGATATAAATTTGACGCCGTATTCATTCACAAGAATTATTTTGTGTTATCATTTCTCGGTAGAATTTTAACCATTTAATTGCTAAACTATTTCTCGCCAGGACAAAAAAGCAACGGGTCATAAAAACATCGCAGAATATGAATCTGATGTGACTAAGAGTAATAAAATTAATTATAATGCATATCCAGGTACTGCTTCTCCATAATGTTTATTAACTTAAGTAGTAATCCAAACTCAGAATCATAACAACAGGAATAATCATTCAGTTTAAGTAAAAATATGCAAGATTACAATCAAAATAAGGAAAATACCATATTTTTTTAAACCAGAGATTTCCAAACTGGTTGTAACTGAATATTAACAACCAGAGTTGAAGAAACCTTAAATAATAATGGTCCCGGAGAGACAGCAAAAATAAGAAAATGATTTTCCCGCACAAACCTCTTCTATTCGTAAATTACCAAGATTCCAAACAGAAAATTTCACGTGTTGAATTTCACGAACCAGAGCGGCGTACCGTTTCGCTCCGGTCTGATCGACCCATATAAATAAAATAGGATAACCATAACGTATTTTGTGATTTCACACCAATAGCTATATGTATTTACAAGAAGGATAGCTGAGATTGAAAATGGGTCTTAGAGACAAATAAGTTAGAGAACCTATAATTCCATAAAAAATAAAGGGTATATTTAATAATTGCTTAGAAATCAATATTTTCATGTCGATATAGTCTGATACTGATTGTGTCATACCTAAGCGTGTTTCTGATTTTTTTTTCAAATCACTTTGAACGAAACACAGACACCCTTACAACTCAATCGGCCGGAAGCCTATTTATATGCTTTTCGGCGCGTGATCTTTATCGGTTGCACATTTGCTTATTTAAATACATACGCTTACGAAATTTATGGACAGTATGCTATGAAATGTGTTGCATTGATTTTGTGTTATTAATATTAAAAATATAAATATTAAAATACGGATTTATGATAAACAAAAAAAAATGTGATTTAAAATTAGCACAGCTTCAAATTGCTTGCTTTATTCTTTTGACATTTGCAGCTTAATCTGCGGATATCGAAATAAATACATTACCGAGATGGAAACATCAACCCTCCATTGTCCCTGTGTGCCGGGGCAAATTATTGAATTTCGAGAGTTTTTAAAACTTTTCCCGGCCCCGGCGACACGGATAAAGTCGTGTTCCCCACAACGCAAACAATACGTTCATAATTGAATTGCTTATCTTTTCAAAATTACACAGGAAAACAACCGTGAAAGGCAACCTGTATCCATTATGGAGACGATGAAATGGAGAAAGTAGGGTACGACACACTCCCCTGGCCAACTAGCGGCGAAAACTTTCCAAAAATGAATAATTCAATCTATTATTGGTCAAAAAATAACAATAAGAAGAAGAAAAACTTGATAGGGTTAGTACGAATCCGCAAATTTAAAACGTATCGGTCGCAGTCAATATTTAAGCTCATGTTTCCATAAATATTAAATGAGATTGAATAAGACCCTCATCTCGTGAATGTTCTTTTTCGAGGACCCCCATGTCCCACAGGTCCAAAATGATCAATAAATAAGGGCTTTGAGGAATATCCGATTATATCTGAAATATTGTAACGATATTTCACGTAAACGTTAAACTGACATATCCTTGTTATACAAAGGATGGATGAGAAATTGCCCTTATTTTCATTTATTAAATTTAATATTCCGCGATGATATTACGTTACATACTCGAGTTAATAAAAAAAATATGCGGGGATAAACATACGGCATGAAAAAACAAAGATGGTAATTTTTATTCCAACCTAGCTCGGCACAAGTTAATACGATTGAGAAGCACTGCTAGCAAATGGAAAATTGCTCTTCTCATTTTCAGGCTTCAAAAGAGAAAGCTGAAAATTGACTTAGAGAAGAACTGGAACTGGGGAAAAACAAATTAATCTTCAAAGGGACAGTCCTCAAACGAGGGTCAACCGATAAGTCGCGGAATACATTTCTAATCCTTAAAAAAAATTTTTTTTAGACCAACTATAAACACACGGTGCAAAATCAGCTGGATGTTTCTTACGTATATATTTTTTCAGATTTGCGTTTCGATTTACCCTAATTCAATGCGACATGAATTGTCAGGGTTTCAGCCTTTCTGGGGAAAAAAAAAACCAATAACCCTAATGTGTACATAATCGTAAAATGATATATACGTCTGGGTCGCTGCGATGATAAATTCCGGGGGACAATTCCACGTGTGAAAATGAGAAAAACCCCGACAGAAAACGATCACACACACCAGATGTAATCAATTCGGCGAAAATTTATAGGATCGCACCGAAACCCCGAAGGTCGAACACATAAAGAATATCGAAACTTATCGAATTTTCATTTGTGCGAATAAAAAAAAAAAAGTGAAAAAACGGCCACGGGGAAAAAAGGACCCAATGCATACACAATCGAATTAATTTAAATTTATTTCGTTCCGAAATATGAATTCGTCGAACACCTGCCGGAAATAATAATATGTGAAGATAACGACCCCCCCCCCTCATTCTCATTTTCCGTGTCCTTTCAATGCGATTTTTTCCGGGCCTCCCCATTGTCCCCTAAACTTTCTAGTTACACGTTGGAAAATCCCGGGAAGTTTTTTCATTAAATATAATTAGCCGATGTGGAGGGAGCAATAGGGGGGGTTGGTGGTCTGGGCGCGATATTTTAGCGGCGCGCCCCATAAAAGTGAGGCGGCCAACCGTGGCCGCGGCAACAACAGCGTAATTTATTAAAGCGCCTCCGGGGCTTCCCCCCAATTGCCATCGGCTCAGACTAATAACAATCAAAGCTTATTGGAGGAAAAAAAATCGCCCATGTCAATTACCGCAGTCACAAATGGGTCAGGGAGTGGGATTTGGTGACCCAGAAACCTGGCTGCCAAAAAAAACCCACTATCTACGAAACACTAAAAGAAGATTATCAAATGTCAGATCAGAAACCATGGCATTAGTTAATGTGGAAAATGAGACAACGTATAGCGTATTATACCGTTGGTTAGAAGAGGATCTTCACTTGGCTTTATACTGGAAGAAATAACGCGTACGCTTATAACATCAAGGGCTATATCTTCTATACTCCCTAACTGTATCATGTCTCGGTAATTACAAATAGATTCGAACAAAGTACATCTGTTGTTCAGTTGGTTCACTATCATTTACAATATTTTCTCGCAAGACCTAAACGGGAAATCACTGACAGTTCCATAAAATAAAGTGTATGATAATAATACACAGAAGTGCTAATTTTTAACCATGATCAACGATATATCGTTCTTTATTGTACTAGCACAAGTGTAGTCAATCTATTAAAGTGGCGCATTTCAACATGCCAATCTGGAGCCAATGGTAAAACAAGAGAATATAGAACGTCAGTACACACTGTAGTACACTAGAACTGTAGTACACACTGTAGTAGTACACACACTGACGGACATCAGTGTGTGTACTGACGGAGTGCAATTTTTTTGTAAATCGTTCTGTACTAAAATATTACTCCATTATACACCATAAGTAGAGATACGTGATAATGCGACACGATGAAGCGATAAATGCGATATAATTATGAAATTTGAAAATGCGAATAGATGCTAGAAATTTTCATTACATTGATTTTCTTGAAGAATGACTAAAGAGAATCCTCCCAGACTCTATGGTCAACTCTTTAGAGCATTAGTCTGCGATGCCACATACTTAGGTTGGTAATTGTTTTCAGGATATAAAAAGTGCAGCAAAAGGAAGAATTATAGAGTTGTATTGTTCTGATACAAAACACATTAAAAATGCAATGTAAATTTGTTAGCGAGGATATGATAAATTCATTAACTTAATTGATAAATTAGAAGGATCTTCGCACCTCTTTTTTTCCCATTTATTGTGGGATGAAATTATGGGAATAAAAAATTCTCTCGGTTATAACATAGGTGGCATTTTGCCTATGGTAAAGAAAAAAATTACATGCTCGGGTTTATATCCCCATTTTTATTTAGCGAACAAAACGTAATTGAGATGCCTAGTAATATACAAATGGAACATAATGAGGATTATTTTCTAACCCCAACCCAAAAATGAACGTAATAAGTTAGAAAATTTGCTCGAGTCCTGAAGTCGAGTCGAGCTGGCGCATCTGAACTCGTGCGTGAAAAAGTTGGCGCATGATATGTAAAAGGTTGGCTACTACTGTACTAGCAAAAAACATAACATTCAATTGTTAGACTTGAAATATTGAAGAAAATGACCCTGAAGATGATGAAGTCTAAGAGTTAATCTAAGAACCGTTCTTATTTTCAGGAATATAGGATACCGAAGTAAAGCTCATTGAAGAACTGGAACAGATAGGCGGAAGATTGTTGGACTATGGACGTATGCTTCAATCCAGAAGCATCTGTCTACATCTATGCGCCTAATTCTTGACTACTATAATTGAAGAATTAAACATCTGAGGATTCTTTGATTTTATACGCCCTGCGAGAAGATGAGCGTGGAGCGATTGACTAAAAATGAAAGAGGCTGTTCGAAAATGTAGCGAATGAGGACTCGAAAATGAATGTTTATTGAAGAATGAACCATCATTTCGAGGAAAATTGGTTTAATTCTGTTTAATTTAAATTAATTTTGAACTTAATTAACTAGTTATCTTGATATTGTACGTAAGAACGGTTACGATGTGTAGGTAGATCACGTGAAGCAGTTAAGCGAGGGTCTCAACTAGAGAAACGATGACAGGGCGTATCGCCTAATGAAAGGAGCGTACGGGAAGACCTCGAAAAAAAAATGTGGAACCATGTCAAGGAGGGCACAGATCCAGGATGAGACGCATCGGAATGTCTTTGCGGTGAGGGCCAAATCCCATCATGTTAACGGATTACAAAATGCGGCGATTAAAAACACGAAAACCTTGAAAAACACCACTGAAGAATTCACGGAATTGACCATAAAAATGTTACGCATTATTAAATACGGGATTTTTCATGGGGGGAAAAAAATAATTGAACGCGTTTATAATTCGAGTTGCTGAAGTGCTATTTATCCACATCACTAATGCGTGGCCTGTACGTAATTTTGGAGCAACGAAGGTCCCATTTGACTTTAGGGTCTTGTATGTCCCGCGGGAGTAAATATACGGCAGTTTTCCGCTCTGTACATAAAACGTAGCAGTTAAGAATTTCAACCATCTCATTAGGGATCGCGGAGCCTTGTAAGGAATCTGGGCTAAATACTTCATTCGCTGCTCAATGAAAATGTAGGTCAGGATTTAGGTTATTTCGTCCCTTTTGGTCTATTATTAAATTTCGCTTTAAATATCAAACGCCGCCACATGTTCATTGTCTGAATTTATAATTGCGCTTTGAATTTCGGGCGTCGTTTCTAATCTGGAAATGCGCCCTCCGTAGACAAGGAGCGGTTAGCCGTACGAGATAACTTTATCGCAGTTAATTTGAATGGATCCTTCCTATGTGAAACCGTGAGCTAAGATTGTTTTAAAAATATCAAAGAAACTGTTCTAATCACGGATAAAGAAAAAAAACATTTATATAAAACTACCCATCTAGCTACAGCACGCACTGCAAAGAAAGCCTCTGGAATTTTTATCGCCGGCTCAGGTATTTGCGACACTCGTGGTGCGGAAATTGCCGAAAACACGAGACCTCGTGCGGCAAAAATTTTCTAGGACAAATAAAATTCCAGGATTTTTTTCCTGAAGCACCCCTACCCTCCCCAATCGAAACGAAAGGTATAAATCTACCCCCATACGAATCGGGATTGATTCGATGTTATTAACGGGATGTAAGATTGATTACTGGTGAACACTCACGCATGGAGTATGTACCTCACTGCGTAGAGATTTTGTTAATCCGCGTGTGTCAAAAAACCTTTTGATTTGTTATCGCGGACGTTGATGAACTAACCCAGTCTCGGCGTGAATGAAGACGGACGAAGTTGATTGATATCCGGCAATAAAGCGGAAGATCTTAATGAAGAGGATGGTACTAGAGGCTCGTGTGAACCTCCGAGACTGTACAAGTATTCAAATCAAGATTTACTCGGTTAAAACCAAGATGTTAACCATAAAGATCACCCCTGATCAAGCATAATCGAGTCAGATATAATCGATGAGAAATACGCAAGAACGCGGTCGTTTAAACATTGTTTAAAATCTAAATAATAAAAATATTTTTATAAGATTAATATAAAATTAATTAAAATTACACCCACGGATAGAAATAACAAAGGGATCGCCGAGAAAATATTTTGCTAGATAAGAGAATCCCAAATTTGGGTCATAATAAGTTTGTGAACCATAATAAATAAGTTTGAGAACCCACATATGCGGTGTTTTATTAAAAAAATCTATATCCTGTTAGACGTATTAGCCAACTTGAACTAACTTTTTTTAAAATTTTATTTAAACAAATGTCTTTTATTGAATAGGGCATCAAATCAAACGCTAATTCTTAGTGGAAAGGGTTATTTAAACTTTAATATAAAATAAAATTAAGTATTAATTTGAATCCTTTATCTGAGGTAAAATCGATGCCAGGCAAGTTTTATTTTAGCAGTTTATGAGTTAACTTAACACTTTATGAGCCGTTCACGCCTTTTGGCGTGAAAGCGATGGAAATATTTTGAGAATTTAATTTCTTTCTAAACGTACGATTTTTAGCATTCTAAAAAGTTAACAGCTTGGGTATAAAAATTTTGAGAACCCCTGTTCAGAAAAATCCATGAATATCGTGGCCCGTAAGCATTTAGAACATTACCTGAAAATTTCATGTTTCTCCGCGTATGAATTATAAAGATGGGATTTCTTCTAAAGGTCTTAATATTATGCAAATTTCTTGAAAACCATGCGGCGCCCCCAGGCTAGGTTTGATGTAAAGCCTTGCGGCTCATAGTGTTAATCGGCCGGAAGCCGAATTATAAGCTTTTCTGAGCGCGATCTTTATCGGCCGCATATTTGTTTATTTAAACATGGTATGAAATGCGTTGCATTGATTTTTTGTCTAAATGTATTTATTTTTAGTTATAATAAAAGATTAATAATGCTTAGCTACCAATTATGTAGTTCCTATATAATGTAATACCATTTGCATGAAGAGCTGAACGATTGGTAAAACCCTTCTTGGAATAAACACGCATAAAATACAGAACTGTCATAGTTTTTTAATCTAATTTTCAGAAGATTCCACTATGTAGGCTAGACGTTTCAACTCAAAATATTTTTAGCAAACATACAAAATATGTTTTTTATTCAAACCCTACACAGTCATCCCTCCTATAACGAAGAAATAAGGACCACCCGTTATAGAAGTCAAAAGATTTTTTAGCTAGCCTTATAGATGTTTCTTATTCATTTTAAAAATTAAAATAATATTTATAAAATAAATGATTTGACTTTACTATACGTTCTAGAAGGGAGCGGTATAGGAGGGACTGTCGCGCTTGTTAGCGTTGTTAGCGTTATAGAAGAGTTTACTGTAATTGCATTCTACACTTTATGAGCCGTTCACGCCTTTTGGCGTGATTTTGTAGCCAAGCGTTAT